>JARHVA010002369.1:690000-942500 GCA_037957365.1 Torreya grandis
GATAGGTGCATTCTAAAAACATATAATTTAGGTACAAGAAGTATTTCCTAGGAGATACCTTGAATGATTTTTTATTATTATTGATGGTAATCTATTTGAGGGCCAAAGTATCTCTTATATCATACATTAAGATATGGATCTTTAATTATTCATTGAGAGGTGTTTCTTATAGAAACCTCTCAATGTATCACATAAGAAACACTTTGGACTCTCAAGGTGTTCCTTATAATACTTTCAAGGTCTCTCTTATAAGGTCTTTGGAATACCTTTAATGAATCTTCTATAAGATACCTTAAAGTTCCTTGAAATACCTTCTAGGTATATCCTATAAGACACCTTAATGGTTATTTATTATACCATCAAGGTATCTCCTAGTTATCTAGATACGTTGAAGGTATTGCAAGGAACCTTCAAGGTGTCTTGCATGAGATACCTTGAAGGTATTACAAGGACCTAGGAGACACCTTTAAGTTCATTATAATAGCTTCAAGGTATATCATAGATATACATTCAATAGTAGGCCCTTGTAATGCCTTCAAGTTTCTTCTAGTAGATATCTTTAATGTCCTTATAATACCTTCAAGGTATCTCCGAGGATATACCTTGAAGGTCTTACAAGTACCTTCAAGGTATCTACTAGAAGAATCTTGTAGGCATTACAAGGACCTACTATCTAAGTATATATTATCTATGAATGTCCTTGTAATATCTTCAAGTTATCTCTTAGTTATGAATTTCCTTGTAATACATTCAAGATATCTCCTCGGAGATACCTTGAAGTTATTATACATACCTTTATATCTAGGAAATAACTTTAATGTATTAAAAAAACTTGCATACATAAGAAACACTTTGAAATTATTACAAATACCTTCAAGGAGACAACTTGAAGGTTTTAAAAGGATATTCATGGAGATGCATTTAAGTTCCTTGTAATACCTTCTATGATATACCTTGAAGGTATTAAAAGGAATATAACATGAAGGATATGCCTTGAAGGCATTACAAGGACCTAGGAGACATATTGAAGGTTATTTTAATACATGCAAGGCATATCCTATGTATATCATCGATTTATCTCCTAGGATATGAATTAAAGGTAATATAAATACCTTTAATGTATCTCCTAAGAGATACGTTGAGGGAATTACAAATACCTACTATGAGATACCTTGAAGATATTACAAGGAGCTTAATACCTAGGATATACTTATTGGTAATTTGGCCTTCCAAGCCGAATGCCAATCCCTATAATTAAAAACATTTCTATGATAACCACCTAAGCCTGCACGTGGTGATCTACTAAGTGATGATTTCTCCTAATTACTTCTTAAATTCATTCAATATTATTAGAGGTGTCATAGATTCTACTTGTGATTACCATATCTCCTAGATGTCTTAGGTCCTTAGGTGATGTACTACACCATCATGATGTCATTAACTATCATATAAAGGGAGTAGGTCTAAATTTCTTGTCATTATCACATCTATATTTAAACTTGTGTTAAGTATCTTCATGATGTTTGATTATGTTTGGAGGTATTTGATAAGGGTTTGAAAAGGCCTTAATAGTATAAAATGCCTTGATGGAGATGGTTGAAGGTTGTAATTGATGACTAACCATGAGCTTCTCTAGTGTATGTAGTATATTCAAGGTATTGGTCTGACTATAAGCTTTGAAAGTGTGATGAAGATACATATAAACCTAATTGAAAATTTTATGAAGACTATATGGTACTCTTCATGATATTCATTAGAAAATATCATTTTTAAGCTGTATGTATGTTGTATAAAATAAAGGTTTTGGTCTTCAAATGATAAATTTTGACCTTAAAAGGCCACTAAAACATCAAAAATACCTTTAATAACACTCATAGTCATGATATTATTTTGATAAAATGGTTTTATACTTTAAAGTTTCCCCCTCCACAAGTCCAAAACATTATTTTGCCATTAAGATAGCTCACACAAGTGAAAACACACTCCTTATACTCTCTAAAACCATATTACTTGTTTTAGGGTGCCTTTTGACTCATATTATTCCCCTTATTTCACAAAAATGGTGGTTTAGAAGCTAAACGTGAAGAAATAAAGGATAATTTATAGGATTCAATAGTATTTTTAGGTGGTACAGATCTTTATAATATGGATTTACTTAGGATAAGCCATGGATATGTAATGGAGGTTTTGTTACAGGCACATGGTAAAGATATTAGAATGTTACAAGGCTTAAGAGGCTAAAAATTGATGTAATTTACCTACTAAGTTCATTGGTAGACATCAAGAGCACTTCAAGTTTTTGCTCATTTCATATATGAGATAAAGAAAGGGGATTCAAGCCTTTGAAAAAATAAACTAGACCTTATGATATTAAAATAATGGGCATTGGTTGTTAGATTAGTTTTCCCAACTTTATGAACAAATATTAATAACTTAAGTGTTCTGGCCACCATTCACATCTACATAAGGCAAAAGAAGAAATATAGTTTTGTTGAGTTTCTAACTTGTTTTATTAAACTAATGATTGTTCATAATTATTTAGGTCTTGAAAAATATTTTGATGACTTCCTCATCATTTTGGTCCACACTTATGAGTCTATAGGGTTGAAGAACATCTAAACTACCAAATCTACAATCTATAGGCAAGGTTAAACGGTTGTATGGTTCAATGATGGATCTAAGGTTGTCAAGACACCATAAAACATAGTATGAGATGTTTCGTTCATAACAAGATGCCCTTATCTCAAATTTATAAAGATTCATCAAATTCTCATAGAATAAAAACTACCAATCTATCCTCGACACTCTGACAAACTCACTTAACAGATGTTAAGGTTATTTGGAGAATCCTAGGTTTCTCTTTTCACTATGTATGCTTCTTTGAGAGCCTTCAAAGTGATTTATTTTGTTAAGTCACATGCATAGATATGTATAGGATTGTTTTAGAATATTTTCAGTATGGATTAATGAGTGATTCCACCCCCCCTCAAGATTCTTTGTTATTTTATAGTTTTACACTATCATTTAACCATTGTTGTGAGCTTAGAACTCCATTCTCAGTTTCCATATATCTCATTATCATCATATACACATCACTACTACTTATTCACATCCACATCATGAATCCAATGTTTTGGTACTATTTAGGGTTTTAAAAGATCATCATGGTCATGAATATTAATCATATAGCCTTAAACCCTACCAAAGTATTAAATCTTCACCTACAACCAAGGTGAAAGTATAGTCAAGTTACTGATGAGAAGTGGTGTATAGAGGAGGTTAGAAAAATATCTCAATTAAAGGAGTTTTAACTAGCTCATAGGTCATTTTATAAGGATGAGGAGGCTCATAAACCATTTAATTAACCTTATCAAGGTATTTTATCATCTAAACTCTACCTCAGCCCATATAAGAGACCTAAACAATCACTTATAACTGTCATGAAGATACACAGTTAGTACGAACATTAGATCACAAAAAAGGTACATAGATGTGAGTTAGAAGAGATGTTGAAGGATATTTATCTCTATTTTTAACTTTGTAAAATATAAATATGCTAAGGAAAAAACCAATGAACCTATAATCAGTGAACTAAAGAAACCTACAGACTGTCTTCTAAGACATATACATGCTTATTTATAGTTTGGTCCATTTTCAAGCTAAGTTGGGAAGGTAGAGAAGAATTTGAATGCATTGAAACCTAAATACAAACTTTAACAAGTTATTAGACAATTTTGAGGATTAGAATGTTAATTTGAGGTTATAGATAGTAGACACGGTCTTAGTCCCAAAAAACACCTACGAGCAAATGATAATAGGAAATTACTAAGTCAAAGAGAGAAGATAGAGTTTGTATGAGTAAATAAATATGAGTCAATTTATATTAAAAACAAGTTCATTGATTAAGATAGTTTAGTATGTTAGTGATGAGGTATTAGACCCAAAGGATATAGCTAATTTGTATCTATAACTAGTCTATATATTCACATGGTCAATGTATATAGCCAATCTTGTGAAGTTTGTGCTTTTGAAACCTCTACAAGTGTGATCACACCTTAAAATTTGGTAAAAAATATTATTATAAGTATATTAAGATACTCATGTTATTTTAAAGGTTGGATAACTAGTGGAAACATTCACTATTTTATCTCAAACATACTTTAGTTTATTAGCAGTCAATAATGAGATAAAGTGAGTTATTTGGAGGTTTGAAGACAAGACATCAATCTTAGACTTCATAAAAAGGTTTTGAGATAATAAAATATGATATTAAGTATCTTCATATTCTCTTTGAGATATTTAACACTTATATTTCAAGTCAAAATTCCCTTGAGGGATAGCTAAGAAGGTAGACCTTAAAACTGGCCTTAAACCCTGCTACCATGTTGAGACATATCTAGGTTCTTATGACATATTTATGGTCATAATAATGGAATTAATATTCATTGAAAACACTAATATAATTGACTAGATGAGGGGAATGAAATGAAATTATTAGTTTGGCTATAAAACATTCTTTGGCTTAAACAGTTTGAATAGTCAATGGAAGCACATTTTCCAATGTTCATATCTTCATACACATTTTGCATGGGAACTCAAGTTGTTTAGGAAATTTAAAGTTTCAATGGACTTAAGATTCATAAAAAAAGGTTTTATTTTGGAGGTGTATACTATATGAACCATCGTTAAGATGGTGGACCTCCAAAACCCTTGTTAAAACCCTTCAAGGTACCCGATAAAGAAAATATAATCCAAAGTGCATCCAAATGAATTTATTGAGACATGAAAAAAAATGTATGGTCTTCCTAGGTCTCCTAATCATAACAAAAAATTATTGATTAACATGTGCAAGGATCATTTTATACGTACTAGGCCTAAGAAGGATAATTTGAGCCTATAAGCAAGGAATTGAAGGGTATTTACATATATATTGAGATTCAAGAGAGATAATGGGTCCTAAATTTCCCAAATAACCTTGTAATAATCATTTACAAGATTATCCATGATTGGTTGTTCAACCAAGTAGGTCTGGGTGTCTAGATGAAAGACTGTATACATGTAGATGGAAGGAAAATGGCTTATTCAAGATGACATTGTTACTCCATGGTATTTTATAGATGATTTTCAAATTAAATATAGTGGATAAGATCCTTAAAACTTAGGTTAATCCAAAACTATAAGAACCCTACACTAGCATATGCTTATATAATATCCTTATTAAAATAGTATCATCTACAAGATGGAGTAGAAGGAAAGATGAGATCATAAAGACACCTATAATATTCATGAAAAAAATTATCAAGTTTTTAGAGGGGTATATATTGAATCTGAATTATAGGGGAGGTGATTTAGCTGGTCATTTTGACCCCAAGGGATGACTTCACATGATCACTACTATATGGAGATTCTACATGAGAATTTAATAATTTTAGGAGAGGTAGAAGGATTAGTCTACAAGATTTTTATGGAATTAGTTTACATGTTTACCCCAAGAATCATGGATGACTTCACATGATCACTACTATATGGAGAGATTCTACATGAAAATTTAATAATTTTAGGAGTCATGGTGTTGAAGGATTAGTCTAATAAGTTTTTTTATGGAATTAGTTTACAGTGTTTGTTTACCTCCTAAACTAATATGTGAATCATTGTTAAGAGTCTACCAACCTGGGCATCATCTTAAACCTCTCTAAAATGCTAGTAAGGACCTGAGTGGAGAGATTTGAGGGAAAATGTGGGCATCCAAACAAATGTAAATCACTTGACCCATGAGAAGAGGTATTCAATTAATGCTTCATGGAAGTTGGTTATTTATTTTTATTCAATGCTTATAATATATAAAAGAGAGGGAATTTAATGAATATTATGTTCATATACCTTTCATGGGTCAAATGTTACTAAAAATAGACTTTGACCATCATAAGGACACTTTTTGAAGACACTTCAATGCATGGGAGAATATGGAAGACTATTGTAACTATCATGTGGAATAAGTCATGATATTTTGACTTTTTCAAGGACTTAAAAGCCACTCTCCCCTCTTCTCTCTATGCACTTCTATTTATTGAGATCAGAAGGCCTATTTTGGAATAGCTCTCTTAGGCATGAGGAAAATTTACCTAGATTGTCACTTTATAACCTCTTAAGCTAATACAAATGACTATTTTTAGACTCTTTTATATAGGTTTTATGTTTTATTAGTTTGATTTACACATGTGTAGTTTTTATCCCTTAGCAGTTCATAATCTCACCTACTTGCTAGTATATGAACTTATATTGGTCACATATAATGTTTGAATGATAATTTTATGAGCTTCAAGTGGAAATTTGATTGATAATTTCCTTGATCTAGGAATTCCATCATTAACCTCATGTTTTGACTACTTAGTGAAACCTCTATGTGATACACTTTTGCATAGGAGTCCTTGGAGTTAGAAGATTTAGTCACTTTTATGGCTTACTAGTATTTGTTGAAGTCTAAATTGAGTGGATGAATGATTACATTAGTGCATCACCATCTCTTATAGTAGGTTTATTTTATTCACTTTCTATTCCTTTTCACCCCAAAAGTAGTAGGTCTTAGTAATTGAGCCAAATAGATGCACATGAAAAGCTAGCCTCATAATCTACAGTTATGGTCTAATTATAATGTCACCCATACCCTTTAGGCCATTCCCATATTATTCTAAGTTTGAAGCATAATTGAATATTCTCCTTCATAAGGTATAATTTGGGTTGATAACAATTTTGGCATGATTGATGAGACTATATTCAAGCATGGGAACCTTCATAGCAGTGTCTTGGCCATCACAAGCATTTTTAAGTAGTCATGCCAGGTTTATAGTTAGAGTTATCATAAGGTCATATTCTCAAGGGCAAGAGTATTTCTTGTTCATAGTTTATTTTTATTCATGTGCACTATGATGAGCTATGGCTACATATGGGGAAAATTTCTATCATTAAATTCTTTATTAAGAGTCCTATGATCCATTCCAATTATATTATTATCCCTATCAGTCCCATTATGAAACCAAACAACCCTACATTCACCCTTGTCATTAATATGAGATCCCTCCTCAAGATTATGATCCTCTTTGATACTAAGGAAACCATTATAACTCTCCTTTTGAGACTCATTCACTTCCTTGGCATTATACTTATCAATATAATCATTCATGGAAACCTAATGACATTCCTAATCAACCCAACCATGTCCCAAAATTATCCATATCAAGCCTCAAAAAGACCTTATTGGGATATGCAATATATGGTGAGTATTGACACAAAAGGAAGTTATGGCCAAGAAATCCATAGGCATGTAATTAAGAGCATGAGGAATTTATTCCAATAGGATAAATAAGAGTGGATACTTTTCATGAGATATGATCATTTAAGGGTCAAAAATGACATGTTGGATATAAAGGGTCTAGTTTCAAATATTGAGGATAAATTAGTATCATATAAGGGGCATCAAATTTACCATTATAAAAATTATGTCACCTCTTTTATCCCACATTAATCCTACATTAAAATTACCTTCCTCCTTTAAAATTTTTAATCAAATGAGTGTCAAATCCCTTAAAGTTCCTCACAAGCCCTACCAACATTTCATACTTGGAGGTCTATCCAAGAGAGATCTCAAAAATTGGGAGATGTGTGTCTTGAGAAGGCTTAGTTCCATGTTTCAAAACAAACTTTACAATGCCATTTTCCTTATGATCAATAGGAAGATACCTCCAATCAGATGACGCTTGACTTTGAGGCTCACCTTGCTAAATAGATTGAACTTGTAAACAAGTATCTACATCAATCAATATCAGCTACATAAGCAACATAATCTCAACTGAAGATACCTTCATTCCTTCCAAATTTTATGACAAATGTGAAGGGAACAACTACATATAAAATTCTAACTTGGAAATAAATGTAAAAATCAAGGGGAGGAGGATACTAGTCAAGTATAAGCCAAGATGTTCAAGTGGAAGAAAAATTGGAAAATGCTCAGTCCCCACCCCTTCCATAAGAGTTCAAGACCTTCCCCTCATGAAGGTATATTCAAGACAATGTGAAATAGAAAGAGGAATTTATGTTTGTCAAAAGTGATTATCCCAATGATCATGATAAAGCATCTACACAACCATTGGATTTGACTCACCTTCTTGAGCTCTTTTAAGGATATTTCATGCCATTCCTTGAGAATGAGATTAATTTTTTGTGAGATAAATGAATGATAAACAACTATAGTAATATAGTATGAGAGTGATTTGAGTGATCAATAAGATGAAATCACCATTGGGACACCCCTTACTAAGGATAGGTATGAATTAGTCTTTCATAATACAGAAGAGGATGAACTCTAAGAGGTTGATTAGGTGAAATATAAGCTGACAAAAGAATAAACTTCAATTAAATAAGAATAATATGGTTCAAAAAATTAATTTGATGATATGATAGCCCTAATGAGTTTTAGAGTCAGGCATCTAGTGAACTTGTAGTAGCTACAAGGCAAGGAGGTAGCCTTATAAAGACTTTAAACATCCAAGAAAAGGTATGTGTTCAAGAAGATTCTAGTTTCATAAAATTTGAAGGACCAATTCTTGGCCACCAAAATGTGTTTATTGGTGGGCATGAGACCCCAATGGCTGATGAGAGTTTGGAGTTTGATCATAATTACATGGAGTGCCAAGGAGACAATGATGACCTTTATCAACAATAAATGATCATTTATGATAAATACTAGGTCATTTAAGTACTCACACTTCCTATAAAACATATTGAAGATGAATTAGTTATTGACGCTATCGAATGTTACTCACAAGAATATTAGACCCAAGGTGATAAAAATAATGATGAAGTGTTTGATGTAGTAATACATTAGAGTGAAGCCACAAACCAAGACATGGAATATCAAGAGAAATTCATGAATAATGTAGAATTAACATTATTCATATAAGGAATACAAGTGTGGAATTATTATGATTGTGTGCTTGAACCACCTAGCCAATATGTTCCCCTAAAAGTAGAGCAAGAAGGTCTAACTGCTCTCCTAAGGATCCATGAACATGCCAATACCCCTAGATAGAAGTGGGTGTCCTCATTTAGTGATCAATACCTAATTGAAATCAAATCAATACATGGAAACTAGACATCATGGTACCATAGTGATCAAACAAGTTTTCCATTTGATCTTAGAGGAAAGAGGTTAATCTCAGGTTAGTTGTTTTTTAGTGTTGTTGTCTTGTTTCAATAGGTGGTTATCACAAGTTTGTAGTTAGTTTCCTTTTTGTTTTATTATCTTATCTTATTGATTTCCTTAGGCTAGGAATTTTTATTAGATGTTAGGTGTTTTTATTTAATTGTCTTTATTGTGTCTTGTTAGTTTTTTGTAGTCTTAGAAGTTTCATTGGTGATAATCTCTTTAGTAGTCTAAGAATAGTCACAAGCCTTATTGAGTCATCATTGTCATGATGAGTGATTAGGTTATCTTGATCATTAGGCTGGTCAACCCTTATGAGTCACTAAAAATGTTGAAAATTTGGCCTCCTAAGCCAAATTCCAACCCCTATAATGAAAACATTTCTATGAAAACCACCTAGGCCTATACATGGTGATCTCTTGAGTGATGATGTCTCCTAATTACTTCTTGAATTCATTAAAAATTGTTATAGGTGTCATAGAATCTACTTATGATAATAATATCTCCTAGATGTATTGTGTCCTTAGGTGATGTGCTAGGTCATCATGATGTCTTTGTATATCATATGAAGGGAGTAGGTCTAAATTAATTATCATTGTCATGTCTCTATTTCATCTTGTGTTAAGTATCCTCATGATTTATGAGTATGTTTGGAGGTATTTGACAAAGGTTTGAAATGACCTTAATAGTATAAAATTCCTTGATAGAGATGAATTGAAGGTTGAAATTGATGACTCACCATAAACTTTGCTAATATATTTGGTATATTCAAGGTATGGGGCTGACTATAAGATTTTAAAGTGTGATGAAGATACATATAAGCATAAATGAAAATTTTATGAAAGCTATTAGTTACTCTTCACAGATATTCATTAGAAAATATCCTTTTGAAACTATATATATGTTAATCTGAAAGAAAGGTTTCAATCTTAAAATGATAAATTTTGACTTGAAAAGACCACTAAAGCATCAACCATACCTTTAGTCACCCTCATGATCATGATATTATTTTTACATCAAGAGAGCTCATACATGTGAAAATATTCTCCTTTTATTCTCAAAAACCATATTAACTATTTTGAGATGCCTTTTGAGTTGCACTCTCTATCTTATTACCCAAAAATGGTGGTTCAGAAGTTGAAACATGAGGAAATAGATGAGAATTCACAAGATTCTAATCATTTTAGTTGGTATGGATCTATATAATACAAATTTGCTCAAGATAAGTCATGGATATATAAGGAGGTTTTGTTATAGGTACATGGTGAAGATATTAGAGTGTTTTAGGGCTTGAGATGCCAAAAAATAATGGACTTTCCATACTAAGTTCATTAGTAGACATTAAGATCACTTCAAGTTTGTGTTCAATCTGTATAGGAAAGAGAGAAAGAGGATTTAAGATTTTGACTAGAAGAACTAGACCTTATGACCTTAAAATCATGGGTATTGGTTTCTAGTTTAGTATTCTTAACTTTATGAAAAAATTCTAAGAACTTAATGGTTATGGTCACCATTCACATTTGCACAAGGCAAAATAAGCGGTATGATTTTGTTGAGTTTCTAACATTTTTTATTAAAAATTTCATCATTCTTAGGTTTTTAGTTCTTGAAGAAGCTTTTCATGACTTCCTCAACAATTTGGTACATAAGTGTGAGTATATATGGTTAAAGAACATATAAACTACCAAATATATAGTCTCCATGCAAGGTTGATTGGCTATATAGTTCAATGATGTATCCAAGGTTGTCAAGACATAGTAAGACATGGTATGAGATGCTTCATTCCTAACAAGATGTCCTCTCAAATTTATCGAGATTCATCAAAGTCTCATAGCCTAGAAAACATCAATCTATCCTCAACACTCTCATAGTCTCATGTAGCAGATTTTAAGGTCACTTAGCAAATGTTATGGCTATTTAGAGAATCCTAGGTTTCTCTTTTCATTATGTATGGTTTAATGAGATTCTTCAAAGTGTTATATTCTAGTAAAGCATATACATAGAGATGTCTAGGATCATTTTAGACTATTTTGAGTATGGATTCATGAGTCATTACATCCCCTTGAGAGTCTTTGATATTTGATATTTTTACATTGTCATTTAACCATTGTTATGAGATTAACACTCCATTCTTAGTTTCCATATATCCCATTATCATCATATACATGTCACTACTACTTATTCAAATCGACATCATGAATACATTTTTTTGTTACTCTTCAAGGTTGTTAAATATCATCATGGTCATGAATATTAATCCTATAGCCTTAAATCCTACGAAATCCATAAATATTCACCTATGGCCAAGGTTAAAGTATAATCAAGTTACTGATGGAAAGTGGTGTATAGAGGAGGTTAGAAAAAATGTCTCAATAAAAGGAGTTTTAACTATCTCCTATGTTATTTTTAATGGATGAGAAAGTTCATAAACCATTTCATTGACCTTATCAAGGTATTTTATCATTAACCTCCACCTCAGTCTATAAAAGAGACCTAAATAGTCACCTACATCTATCATGAAGGTACATAGTTAGTATGGACATTATATCATGATGAAGGTGCATAGATGAGAGTTAGTAGAGATGTTGAAATGATATTGATCCTTATTTTTAACTTAATAAAATCTCACTAGGTAAAGGAAATAGACAATGAAACTTGTAGTCAGTTTCCTAAAGACACCTATAGGTTGCCTTCTCAGACATATACATGCCTATTTATAGTTTGGTCTATTTTCAAGCTAAGTTCAGAAGACAAAGAAGAATTTGAAGACATTGAAACATAAATTAAAAATTAAAAATTTTCTTGGACCATATGAAGGGTCAGAATGTTAATTTGAGGTTCTAGACAAAAGACATAATCTTAGTCCCAAAAAAGCATCTACAGGCAGATGACAATAGGCAAGTGCTAAGACAAAGAGAGAAGATAGTTTGTATGAGTAAAGAGTTCTAATTCAATTGAGATTAAAAACAAGTTCAAGAATTAAGAGAGGTTATTATGTTAGTGATGAGGTCTTAGGTCTAAAGGATACAATAAATGTGTATCTACAACTAGTATATCCATTCATACAATCAATTTATTTAGCTAGTCTTGGGAAGTTAATGGTTTTAAAACCTCTATAGGTATGATCACACCTTTACATTTGGTATAAATTATTGTTTTAATTTTATTAGGATAATAATTTTATTCTAAATGTTAGATAATTTTTTGAAAAATTTACTATTTTATCTCAAACATACTTTATTTTGTTAGCAGTCAATAATGAGACAAAGTGAGTTATTTAGAGGTTTGAAGACAAGACATGAAGATTAGAATTCATAAAGGGATTTTGAGACAATAAAATATGATATTAAGTATATTTTTATGCTATTCCAGATAGATAACACTTATATTTCAAGTCAAAATTCCCTTGAGGGATAGTTAAGGAAGCAAACTTTAAAACTATCCTTAAACCCTACTACCATGTAGAGACATATCCAAGTTATTATGGAATATTGATGGTCATAATAATGGTGTAAAGAGTCCATGAAAATATTGAGAGAAGTGATTGGATTAGGGGAATGAAATTAACTTATTATTTTGGTTATAAAACCTTCCTTGGATTACACAGTCTAAATAGTTAGTTGAATCACACTTTTCAACATCCATATATTCACACACCTTTTGCATGGGAACTCACATTATTTAGGAAAGTTGAAGGCTTCAATGGACTAAGGATTCATAAAATTAGGTTTTATTTTGGAGGTCTTTATTGTATGAACCATTTTTAATATGGTGGACCTCTAAAACCCTTATTAAAAACCTAAAAGGTACCCAATGAAGGAAATATGCTTTAAATTGTATCCAAATGAAGTGTTTGAGCCATGAAAATGTGTTTATGGTCTTCTTAGGTCTTCTAATCATCACAAAAACCTATTGGTTAGCATGTGCAAGGTTCATGTTGTATAGAATAAGCTTGATAAGTCTAATTTGATCTTGTAAGCAAGGAATTAAAGGGTCTTTACATATATCATGAGACAAAGGACAGATAACGAGTCCTAAAGTCCCCAAATAAACTTATAACAATAATCTATAGGAGTCTCCATGGCTAGTTGTTTAGACAGTAGGTTTGGATGTCTAGATGAAAGACTATATGCATGTAGATAGAAGGAAAATGCCTTATTAAATCCAAATTTATTACTCCAAGGGACTTCAAGGATGATATTCATGTTAAATATAGTGTATAAGAGCATTATAACTTAGGTTAAATCCAAAATTCTAAGAAACCTACAACATCATATGTTTGTTAATTTCCTTATTGAAATGGTATCATATAGCAGATGGAGCGGAAGGAAATATAAGTCATAACGACACCTTTAATATTCATGAACAATATTATAAAAAGTTGATAGAGGCATATATATCAAATCTAAAATACATGGGAGGTTATTTAGCTGGTCATTCTAACCTAAAGATACCTAACACTACTTATAAAGCATGTTTCTATCTTAAGGGATGACTTCACATGTTCACTACTTTATGAATATTATGCATGGGAGGCTAAGAATTTTATGAGAGATGGAGGGCATAGTATAGAAGATTTTTGTGTATTTAGTTTATAGGTTTAGCTCATAAACTCTATGAATCATTGTTAAGAGTTCTGATCACTCTTATGAAAAGGCATCCAAAAAAATGGAAATCACTTGAAAAATACCTAAGTCACCAAATAAACTCAAAGGATACCCTAATCATGGTACTATGTTATACAAAAAATTGTATGGACCTATAAGTAAATAATTTTTTTTTAATAAATTAGGTATAAAAATAAGGTAAAAGGTAGTTTAAGGAGTTAAAAATAATTGGAAGTGTTTATATGATACTTGTTTCACATCCTCAAATCATGAAGTGTTCACCTATTTTCTTGTAAGTACCTATACCAACCTTCAATAATAAGCCAATTTGTGAACCTAGTCAAGATGGTCTAATTATTCAATAAGAATGAATTTGAAAATGGATTAAATATTAGGCATAGAGATATTATATGTGGTTAATGAAATATATATAAACATCTATAATTTCCACATGGATCAATAAAATTCCATACTCAAGCATTTATGAAATTTTTTTGGTGGTTTTATGGATATGGTCAACCCATAAGAAGAGGTAGTCGATTGATGCTTCATGAAAGTTGGATATTTATGTATATTCAATGATTCTAATAGATAAAAGAGAGGGATTTTAATGAATATGGCATTCATAGACCTTTCATGGGTCAAATGTTATTAAAAATAGACTTTGACCATCATAAGGACACTTATTAAAGACAATTCAATGAATTGGAGGTTATAGAAGACTGTTGTAACTATCATGTGTAATAATTCATGATCTTTTGACTTCTTCAAGGACTTATATGCTACTCTCCCTCTTATTATCTCGATGTACTTCTATTTATTGATTTTGGAATGCCTATTTTGGAATCCATCTCTTGGGTGTGAGGAGACTCTATATAGATTGGCACTTGTTAACCTCTTAATCTAATGCAAATGACTATTTTAAAACTCATTGATACAATTTTAGTTTCTTATATTAGTTTTATTGGCACATGTGGTATATTTTCTCCCTTGATAGTTCTTATACTCACCTAGTTGCTAGTATATGATCTTATGTAGGTCACATATAGTGTTTGAATGATAAGTGTTTAAGCTTGGAGTGTAAATTTTATTGATAAGTGCCTTGATATAGGCCTTAAATCATTACCCTGATGTTTTGAATAATTAGTAAAACCTCTATGTGAAACACTTTTGCATATGAGTCCTTCAAGTTAGAAGATTCAGTCACTTGTATTGCTTACTAGTGTTTATTGAAGTATAAATTGAGTGGATGAATGATTATATTGGTAAATCACCATATATTGGAGTAGGTTTATTTTATGCACTTTATATACCTTTTCACCCCAATAGTAGTAGGTCTTATTAAACTAAGTCAAATAAATGCACCAAGGGAGCTAGCCCCATAATCTAGAGGTTTGGTTTACTACATCTTGATTCCTCACTAAGTAAACTATTTGACTATCCATAGATATTTATAGTTGAAACATTTTAATTGGTTATATTTTGAACAAGATTTGAGATATATGATATTATGGGATAGTAAGATATTGCTTAGGCTACATAATCAAACTGATATGAGTTAGTTGTAAATATATGTTTGCTTTATGATCATGTTAATTTGTCATTTTGGTTATATATTTTATGATTAATGTATATCATGAATATTATGGTCTAACTAACTAATTTATTATGGGGTTGATTCAATATAGCCCATCCCTCAAAGTGTGATGGAGGGAGAGCATCATTGGAGAGGGGGACATAGATGGAGATGTCGAAGGATGAAAAAAAATTGGATGGAACCTTGCACTCACCAAATAGATAGCACATGTTAGATGCTTGATAAATGGATTATCATAGTGTGTTTTTAGATGTTGTTTTCATTTGGATAAATATTTTTGCATAGTTACATGTGTCAGTTACGAGTTATGCCTAGTGTAGAGTAAATCTCATGTGATTTATTGCTTAGTCCATTACTAGTTTATAATGTTAATAGTAATGTTATAAAATCATTATGATGAATTATTAGTGCCAATTAACTATTTATTATTAAATAATTAGAAAAATAAAATGTGTAAAAACATATAAAATGACAATAAAAAACTAAGAAATTATATATTTAAGAAAAATTATGCAAATCAAAAAGATAAAAATAGAAAAAGAAAAGGACATTTTAAAAATAAAATAAATACAAGAAATAAAGTAATGAAATAAAACAAAAAAGAGAAAATAAAAAAGGAGTAACTGTGCTTTTTTAAATAAAAAAGAAAAAGAATACATTAAAAAAAGGAGGTACAAAAGGGAGGGGAGGAGAATGGAGAGGAGGTAACTCACAAGAAAAAAATAGAAGACTTGAGGAGAAGCAAGAATGAACATGAAAGGAACCACCAATGGGCTTCTAGGTAGGCATTGTACTTCATTTTTAGTGTATCTTCTTGTTGAAATTCTTTGTTGAATGTTGAGATTTGTTTGAAACTGAAAAATAAGTAGAAGCATGTTGGCTCAAATATCAGTATGAAAAACCAAAAAAATTCCATCATGAATACTTTTCCATGAAATATTGTATTTTATTATTTCAGATGGATTTAAAAAGAGAGGTGAAAGCATATAAAAATTTCACCAAGTGGTTATGGGATAAAACCAATTCCTATGATCCAACTCATTTATAAAAAACTAAAAAAAAAAAAAAAAAAACTAAAAATACTTTTGGATCATAAAATAATCCAAAGGGTATAGAAAAGATGAAGATCGGGTGCTATGACTATGAAGTCATCAATGAATCTTTACTACATCTATAAGCTAACACACTATACATCATGTTACTAATCAAATTATGCTAATGAACATGACCATGGCTTGCTCATCCCCTTTGGCCATTGTAACATACTATAGTAGAACTTGATTAAAGATTGTCCAATTATAATGACCCACTTAAGGTCCCACATAGGAACTCATCCAATTGATCTCCCAATACTCTATATGGCACATCTCTTAGATGCCCAACAAAAGCTAACATCACACACATGACTTTGCTTAGCACTCAAAATGATAGAAAATCTAATGCTGACTCGTACAACCATCAATGACTAATCAAAGGCCACTATGTAATATCTTCCCCCTATTAGGTGAGAGGTGAGAAGAAGTGTAGCATAAAAATAAATTAAAACTACTTTGACTGCTCTATGTCATGGAAATAAAATATAGAAAGCTAAAAATAAAACTAAAAGCAAAAAAGTAAGCCAAAAATTTCTATCCTAACAATGAACCCATACTCTGAGCAAATAGAAAACTAGAGAAGGGAAAATATCATCTAACCTTCGTGGATCCTCCAACCTCTAGTTAGCTCTGTTTAACTTGTTAGATCCTTAGAGAGATGTAAAAATTTAAATTTAACACCACCATCACTAACAACATAAGTAAGAGATAGCATTTTAAGAAATTTCATGTCAAAGGTGTTGGTTTGGACTAAAAATGCACCTTTATACATCAACTATATTACATTTTTTGTAAAAATCATAGAAGGAAATTTCAAATTACAAAAATAACCATTCTAATAAGTCCAAAACATCCAAAAACCTATAAAGTACTTGGCCACATGACTACCTTCAAATAAAATAATTATTTGTCAAAAAAAATGTCATGGTACAAGTAACTCAATGTCGAATGCGATAAAATCATGACCACAAATTTGAACAATGCAGAATTTAACTCTTGACTACTCTTTTGGAGAGTGACTTATAAAATTAGTTTGTCCAATTCATCTAAAAACCTTGATAATATTTTTAAATAATATTATATATTTGAAAAATATTTATCTAGTTTTATCCAAATAAAAAAAATTGGTTGCATTTTAAAAATGTTCTCAAAACAATTCACTAGAAAAGTTGCACTTTACTTCCTCTTTAGTGGGGCTCAAAAATAGTATATTGACATTGAATATCTGATGGTACCATTGTTTGTCTCGTATACTTCCTTGAATATTGGTTTTGAATCAATAAGTAAAGTGTTGTACTTATGTGCCACATCACATAGCCTCAAACCCCATACAAATGTAACAAAATTTTGTCTTATATTGTGGTTTAATATATCAAACTCAAAGCATCCATTACCAAATTAAAAATGTATAATATTCACCATACAGTCTATATTGCAAAGTTTCCTCAATTAAAATTTAAGTTTACAACTAGCCGGTAGTTTCTCTCCTCCTATTTAAAAAAATTATATGCTTTGATTTCAATGTTGTATTAATCTACTATAAGATTCTCTCTATAATCTTCAATAGATCAAACTTGATGTATAGTAAAGCATCAAATAATAATTATTCTATATGCATTATATTTTGAATTATTGAATTGCTTTGATAGAAAAAAAATAGCCACCATATAGATGCACCATACAAGTTTAAATTTTTTACCAAAGAATAAAATTCACAAATTTATTCAATAAAAAAAGCTTATTGATTTGTTGGAGGATGCCAAAATTATTGTTGAGTCCTGATTAAAAAATATTTCTATTTTTTAGGAATTTGTTGGAGTCTCGCAAATGGTACTTTATAAGTAGCTTTGGATATAATCAAACTTGTATGATGAAGTATTCTTTTAGCCACCCTTTTTATTCATTTGATTTTTTCTCTCCTTGAAGTGTTGTACTTTGTCAAAGTTATTTGATCTTTACCAAAAAAATATTCCTTTAAGGTGGCTCTAATACCACTGTTGGCCCACATATCAGCATGAAAAACAAAAAAAATAACATCATGAATACTTTTCCATGAAATATTATATTGCATTATTTCAGATGGATTTATAAAGAGAGATGAAAGCATATAAAAATTTCACTAGGTGGTTACGGGATAAAACTAATTCCCGTGAACCAACTCATTTATTATTGGATCATAAAATAATCCAACAGAGTCAAACTATTTAATTCAACCATAGGATTGATCCATTCCAAATAATAGTTTAACAAACTCATGAGTTGAGCTTATTAAACTAATGTGTGTAAATAATTAGATCACTGTAGGGGAAAACCAAGTGAGCTATAGAAGATAATGTATAATAGATAGTGAACTATTTTAAGCAAAAGACTTGTAGTGATACATATGCACACACACACACACACACATTAAATTGGTTTAAGCACAACCCAATAATTTAACTCCCATAATATGAATAATATTTGTGTTAGATTCATATTAGTGTTAGTTTCAATGATTATAGATAATATTGATTATATTGATAATACATATAGTGATGTATATTTATACTTGATAACAACTAGTGATTATATATTAAAAATACCCATAGTATAACAATTTTAGACAAAACTTAACTACAATGATTTAGTATGTATTATCTCTTGATGATTATACTCTTAATTTAGCAAGTTAGTGGAGTTATAGTGACTTGATTAATTAATACAATGATCCAAATAATAAGTGTAGTGATCCACCTAATAAGAGTAACAATTTGCCTAATAAGTGCAACAATCCATCTAACAAGTGTAGTGATCTACCTAAAAAATATGACACTTTATGTTAAGTACATTGACTTGTACTTATAGGCTACAATTTTATAATTGCTTCAAATGGAATTAAATAAATAAATATCCTTTGAGTTATGTGAGTAGTGATGTCAATAAGTCATCAGCATAATTTTTGTTTTGTTTAGAGTGGTGATTCATATGTGTTTAATCCATCAACATGCATAGGGAAAAATATAGTGATCTAGATACCTATAATGTATACATGATGTGCTAATTGTATTTATGTATATATTACACTAAGATTGGTGATGTTAAAATTTTCACTAAATATATAGTATTATAGAAGAAAACAAAAATATACAGATATTCATTGTTACAAACTTATGCATGATAATACTAGTTCAAGGAATGAGCTCTTAGTATTCCCCTTTAGTGTCTCTTATGAAATTATATCAAGTATCATGTGTCAAGATGGTATCAATAATAATTCATTATAAGGCATAGATTTTCATGTTAATATAATTCACAAATAGGATACATCTATAACTTAATTGTAGAGCATTAATCTTAGAAACTGAAGGTCCATCATTTGATTCTCTATGGAGGTATTGATTTTTCTCTTGGTGGGAGAGCCATACTATTTGTGGTAGCTACCACTGATTTGGTTGGTAGCATCTAAATTGTGAAAATCCCCTCCTTATAATAGTTATTATGCAACATAAAAATAAAAAAATATTTGGAAATTCGATTTGGAATTTCTATACATTAAAGAGAGTTACATGTTTAAATATCGAGGTTATTATTAATTATTATTGTGACAAGATAGAGTTAATATGTTGGCTACTAATAATATATATAACTTGGTCATAATACCAAAGTTTAGTCATTACTTATAATAGATTACACATATGACATTTTTTATTTTAATAAAAAAGTTAACAAATAAATTATATTTGTAATAATTCTATGATACATTTATCTTTGAAATAATATCTCTGGTCTCAATCATGGTGATTATAAAACTATAGTTATAACTTGAGTTTCATATTTTAAAACTAGTTTTGATGTGAAAGGGAAATAATATCCATTGAAAATTATTGGTTAGTGAACTAGTATACTTCATGTATCATGGGAACACTAATATATAACTATGTTGGGATGCATGCCTATTACATAGTTTTTTAATATTAGATTATCACAATTTGAGCAATTTATATATTTGTGTATTTAATAAAACTATTATATATTGTCTAAGATCAATTAGTATGTTACCAAATACTCATATGCAACCAAAATATGAAATATTGTGTTTCCTTGAGAACTTGTGTGAATATTTATGTACACTTTGTAAATGTCAGGATGGAAATCTATCTAGTTAGGGATAAACACTATGAAGTAAAATTACATTGAAAAACACCTTACTTTATAAAGGTCATCGATATATTTTATGATTAGGAAAGTATAATGATTGAGTTATTTATTTATAAATATAATTTACCATTGATTTGGTATTTATATCATCTGTGTTATAATAACATTTTTATACAGGACTTAAGAAACCTTATGGAAATATTACATGGATAGTCGTATTGGGTCATATGCCTAAACTTATAGTTAAGTGGATGGTTAAATGAGTCATAAGGTGTCAAAGGGACCAAAAATATAACAATATGAAAATGGTTACCTAGAATATTAATACGTGTTAAATTATGTTCATACGATGTATAACTTGGTTGTAAGTTATCTGACACTCAAGAAAGCCTATGATTGGCTGATAGTCTATATACATTCAACATTGAATACTTGTGTGCAATACATATTATGAGTGTGTTAATATGTACAAGTTTTTAGTCATAGACAAAATGTATTATAACATCATGATGGGTACCTATAAGTCATGTTTCTCTTGATTTATAGAATGTAGTTTAATCATTAGATATACCCAATTAGTCTAAACTAAACTAGCTTGCCTAATATTTATGATTATGAGATTTTAATGTTTGAATTTGTGGAACTAATTATTCACGATTGAGTAGTGTGATTATGTATAATGGTCTACGATATTAGTGTATGTCATAGTGTGTTTTCATTTGTGAATTATAGTTTAAACGTATGTTATACCAAGGTGGTACATAGTGTAATTATTATATCTAGCCTCACACTCATGTTGAATATGCATGTTAGATATTACTATGAATAATATATTTTGTGATAATTATTAGAACTTTATATATGTGTGCATAAAAATTAGGAAAGTGCCATGAAGTATAGAAGATAATATTATGTGTTTAGTGGAAATTTTAACTTAATTTGTTGTTTCTTAAATTAAAAAAACTTACATTTCCATGTATTTGAGACTACTTTATATGATTGATTGTGGAAAATTAGTAGTTATGTCTTAGAATACTAGACTATGTTAATATGGGTTATCATAAGGTGTAGTATGTTTAGAAACTAATTATGATAGTGAAAATCTATAGTTAAATGTGTATTTTATCTGGATGGTATAAACTATAGTCATTATTTCTAATATGGGATAGAAATAATGTAATATTCATTCATACGTTTTATAGAATAAATGTATTATTTAGCTACTCCTATGTTATCATGTTATATGATATTTTTGATATTAAGATGTAAACTATATAAATCTTGTGGATGAATTTTAATTGACCAATCTGCATTGATGATACAAAGTAAGGAGTGAGATGGACTTCATTGATTTACTAGACTCACATGCTAAATGAAGGTAGTCTGGTCAAGTGGTGTGTATGAATTTGATTGATCTAAAGATCATTATTATTTATTATCCATAAAACTTTAGACAAAATTATGTTTAGTGATACATTATTATTCCATTAGTATGATTTACATGTTTGTTCAATATCTTGCAATATAATAGTTTTCTATGATACATTGCATGTTTAGTTAAATAAATCATACAATACACAGGTACTTGCTTGTCTCTCTAGATTCATGTGACATCAATATATACTCATCCATGAATGGAGGGAAATTTCTAGATGGGATTAGTGTGGGGGATCACTGGTCTATGCTTGGTTTGTAAAATCACTCGATGATGCTCTCCCTCCCCATAATAGTACTACTTATTGAGATGACACTTGAGATTGATATAGATACTTGAGTTTAAGAACTATGCTCCAGGGAACAATGTATTTACATTGTATCTATTTTGGAAACATTATTATGAATAATTGAAATTAACTATTTACTAAGGTTCAAAGTGGTGACTATGTATTAACCTAATTACGGATAGTGACTTGTAATTACTTTCTATATTTGTATCATGATGTGTTTTCTTATGTTGATAGTGATATGAGATGTATGACCTGGTATACTTATTTTATAGTTATCTCTCTTAGATTATGTTATGTGATCATTTCTTATATTCTCTTGGTGAAATATATTTATAGTGTTTGTGTTAATTATTTAAAAAAAAATCATATATTTTCTAGTTGACCCCAGTGGGGTTATTACATGTGCTATCAGAGTTATGGCTCAAAATTTAGGAATGATTCCATTAGAATTTTTGTGTCTTTATCTTCACCAGTGTGAACCTAGGTACATGAATTATTGCACTCATAATAAGTATTTTTAGTTCCTTAGTGTAGAACCATGTTACACCACGATTGGATTTTTGAGACATTCATGAAATGTTGTGTGGAATAATGAGTGTGTAACTTGGGAGCACTTGTACCCTTATGAGTTATTTTTGGGTTAATTTATCAATTGTACCAATGGTTATGGTTATATACGAGGTTTATGTAGGTGAGTACATAATGTAGTTCATGAGTTATGAACAAAATATTTCTACCATAGTTTGATCACTTAGATCGAACACCTCAAGTAGGATTACATCCTTCTTATTAGTCAAGTCACCTTCACCATTTATTTTTTGTGTTGTGAGTGTTTATTAAGCATGGGACAATTCTCACTTATATATATATGTGATTTAGTTCTCGTGTGTTATTTTAACTAATCCTAGGAATTGAAAATAATATAAGACCATTTTTAGTTTGGTACCACCTAGTGTGGTGGGAATTTTCTTGTAGTAGAATGTTCTTGTCTTGGTTGATAATTCCTATGTGTTAGGATATTATGTATGGATTCGAACTCTTAAGTTATTTGGAATTGGAAGAAGTGTCATCTCTCTTAGTTATAATAGAGGTGAGTTGATATTATCACATTCTCTTTTGACATTATTATAAGATATCGAGAGGATTCATTTTTTATTCATGTTGAAACTTGTTTTTGAAATGTTGTTTTGACCATATTCCTTGGAGTTCATGGGATAAATGTATTTTACTTCTTTTTGAGAAAGAAGTTGTAGGATTGGATGGATTGGTACATCTTTGTGGTTAGTATTTTATTTTCTCCCAATTAAATAATTAGATTGTGATACCATACTTATATATTTGGTAAGTAGGTAGTGATTTGGCAACAAGTTGCAGTGTTTTATTTTTGCCTTATGAGGGTATTTAAGATTTTTTGAGATAATAGTTCTATATTTTTCACTTGTGATTCTTTAGAGTCACTAATTTGTGATTTTAGACCACATGGAGTGATAAACCTTAAATTAATATTAATTATATATAAGAATTATAACTTGATTATAACTATTATGATATTATATACCCTTGATTAGATTAAATTTTCTCTTTTTACTTAAATAATATTGTTTTGAAGAGTCATTTTTGTACCTTTCATTAGAAGTGAGTAGGGTATAGGATGTGCAAAAAATATTTTCAATATAGGGGCTGAGATAAAATTTTAATTTGTTGACTTCTAGCTAAGCAAACAGGGAGATTTCGTCTCACTTGTTCCTTTATAACATTGAAAGGATGGTAGGATCCTTGGCCTTTGTATATTATGCTAATTTTGACATTATTTACCTTAACTATGAATATAACACTATAGGTTAAGTTGTGAAATATGATACTAGTTATGTTTGTTTAATGGTAACTTAATATAATTGTAAAATAATTATATGTTTTTTATTGTATGTATGTTGGTACACCTAGAATTATTTAGCATATAGTATTGTTTTATATTATATATTAGTATATAATTGTGATTCATTAAACCTTATACATATTTTAGAGATCGTTAGGTCATTTAGACCTAAGGGAAAAGTTGTGAATTTTGAAGGTGAGAAATAAGTGATAGGAATGTATCCTACTTAGCCTCACATTGACTCAGTAGTTACTAAGTTTAGATTTGATAGATGGAATTGTCAAATCTAGGATTGACAGATGGACTTTTTAAATTTAGTCATATCACCATACACATTTATATGGTGGAATGTTTATTCCTTAATTTTGAATACATTAGAAATGTAGTATTTGAAGTTCTTATCCATCATCATACTTTCTAGGAGCTTTGTGGAGTAGTGATAATATTGACATGTTATATTTATAATTAGCTACATGGATTAGTGATAATATTAAATCATACACACCATTATTTCTAGTTTTACTAATAGCTCTTTCCTAGAATGAGAAAAACACTCTCTAATTTAGAGAGATGTGCAAAGGGGCTAGAAGATTTTGTGGAACTCTCCTTGGTCATTTATTTTTGTCTTGTATGATGATCTTATGTGCTCTTGGGAAATTAGTGAAACTTTCACTAAGATATGTGGGACCCTTCAAGGTAAAAAAAAGTGGTCAGTCCTATAGTATACAGGTTTGTCTTGATGATTCTAGACCTTGGGGTGGTCATGACAGAATTAATTAGACTAAGTAATACTCATAAACCATGTTTTCATAATTGAGAGATGTCATAGAGTAAGGTCTTATGGGCTCAATACTCTGAGAATAATGTAACTTGAGGGAACTTTAGTTAGTTTTATAGTTAATTTCACATCTATTTACTTGATTTGATATCTTATATTATGTTATCTCTCTACAAAATAATGTTTTTAATTCAAAATTTATATTTGATAAGAGTCATCTAGGATGATGACCAACTTTAGGGGGAAAGGATGTTATATCTTGATTCCTCTCTAAGTAAAAAATTTGACTATCCATAGATATTTGTAGTTGACACATCTAAATTGGTTATATTTTGACTAAGCTTTGAGATATATATTGTTATGGGATAGAATGATATTGCTTAGGTTACATGATCACATTGATATGAGTTAGATGTAAGTATATGTGTAATTTACGATCATGTTAATTTGTCATTTCAACTATATTTTATGATGAATGTATATCATGAGTGTTATGGTCTAAATACTTACTTTATTGTGAGTTTGACATAGGATAATCCATCCCTTAGAGTGTGACAGAGGGAGAGTATCATCATAGAGGGTAACATAGATGGAGATATTAGAGGATAATAGAAAAATCAACTAGAACCATACACACACCACAATAGCTAGCACATGTTAGATGCTTGATAAAAGGGTTAGCATAGTGTGTTTTTGGATGTTTTTTGTATTTGGATAAATATTTTTGCATAGTAGTTTGTGTCAATTATGAGCTATGTCTAGTGTAGAGTAACTATCATGTGATCTATTTATTAATCCATTACTAGTTTATAATGTTAATATACATATTATTAAATCATTATTATTAATTATTAGTGATAAATAATTATTTATTATTAAATAATTAGAAAATTATAATGTGTAAAACCTTATAAAATGACTAAAGTAAAAAATTAAGAAATTGTATGTTTAAGAAAAATCATGTAAAGTAAAAGATAAAAAGAGAAAAAGAGAATGTCGATTTAAAAATACAATAAATATAAGAAATAATGTAATGAAATAATATAAAAAGATAAAATCAAAAAGGAGTAACTATGATTTTTTCCATAAAAAGGAAAAAGAATTAATTCAAAAAAAGGAGGCATAGAAGGGAGGGAAGGAGAATGGAGAGGAGGCAACTCATAGGAAAACAAATAGAGGCCTTGAGGGGAAGCAATAACGAATATGGAAGGAACCAACAACGGGCTGCCAGGTAGGCATTGAAATTCATTTTTAGTGTATGTTCATTTTGAAATTATTAGTTGTCTATTGAGATCTATTTGAAACTAAAAAATAATTATAAGTCAAACTATTTAATTCAGCTATAGGATTGATCCATTTCAAATAATATTTTAGCAAACTTAGGAGTTGAGCTTATTAAACTACTCCATGTAAATAATTATCTCACTGTAGGGGAAAACCAAGTTAACTATAGAAGACAATGCATGATAGATAGTGAACTATATTAATAAAAAGTCTTGTAGTGATACACACACACACACACACATGTATATATATATATATATATATATATATATATATATATATATATATATATATATATGTATGTATGTATGTGTGTATATATATATGTGTATATATATATATATATATAGATATATATCTATATGTATATATATATGTATATATGTATATATGTATGTATATATGTATATATGTATGTATATATGTATATATGTATATATGTATGTATATATGTATATATGTATATATATATATATATATGTATATATATAATATATGTATATATGTATATATATATGTATATATATATGTATATTTATATATATATATATGTATATATATATGTATATATATATATGTATATATATATATATGTATATATATATATATATATGTATATATATATATATATATATGGTGTAAGCATAACCCAATGATTCAAATCCCTTAATATGAATAATATTTGTGTCATAGTCATATTGGTGTTAAGTATAGTGATTATAGATACTATTGATTATATTTATAATACACATAGTGAAAGATATTAATAATTGATAATAATAAATTACTATATATTTAAAATACCCATAGTGCAGTGATTTTAGACAAAAATTAACTACAATGATTTATTATGTATTATATGTTGCTGATTATAATCTTAATGCAACCAGGTAATGCAGTTACAATGACTTAATTAATTAATACAATGATCCCCCTAATAAGTGTATTGATCCACCTAATAAGACTCATAATCTGCCTAATAAGTGCAATGATCCATCTAACAAGTATAGTGATCTGTCTAAAAAGTTCAACAATTTATAGTTATAGGATATGATTTTATAATTACTCTGGATGGAATTAGCTCAATAAATATCCTCTTATTTATGTGAGTAATGATTTATATAAGTCATCGACATAATTATTTTTGTTTTAAGTGGTGACTCATATTTGTTTAACTCAACAGCCTACATATGGTGAAATATAGTGATTTGCATACCTATAATGTACACATGTTATGCTAAGTGTATTAATGTATATATTATGTTGAGATTGATGATGTTAAAAACTACACTAAATATATGACACTATATAAGAAAAAAAATATCAAGGTATTCATTGTTACAAATTTATGTGTGATAATACTCATTTAAGGAAGGTGTTTTTAGCAGTCCCCTTTAGTGTCACCTATGAAATTCTATCAAGTATCATGTGTCAAGTTGGTATCAACAGTAATGCATTATAAGGCATAAATTCTCATGCTAATATAGTTCACAAATAGGATGCCTCTATAGCTCAGTGGTAGAGCCTTAGTCTTGTAATTTGAAGGTCCATCATTTGATCTCTATGGAGGTATTGATATTACTCTTAGCGGAGAGACCAGCTATGGCAACCACCACCAATTTTTTTAGTAGCTTCTATATTATCAAAATCCCTTCCTTCTCATAATTACTATGTAACACAATAATAGAAAACTATTTGGAGATTTGTTCTGGCCTTTCTATATGTTAGAGAGAGTTAAATGTTTAAATATCAAGGTTATTATTAATTAGAATTATGATGGGACATGTTTAATATGTTGGTTACTAATAATATATATACCTTTATCATAATACCAAAGTTTAGATATTACTTATAATAGATTACACATATGGATTTTTTATTTTAATATCAGAGTTAATAGAGAAATTATATTTGTAATAATTTTATTGCACATTGATCTTTGAAATAATATCTCTGATCTCAATCACTTTGATTATAAAACTATAGTTATAACTTGAGATTCATCTTTTAAAACTAGTTTTGATGTGATAGGGAGATAATATCCATTGATAATTATTAGTTAGTGAACTAATATACTTTATGCTTTATGTATCATGGGAACACTAATATATATCTATGTTGGGATGCATTCCTATTACATAGTTTTTTACTATTATATTATCACATCTTGAGTGATTTATATATCTACGTATTTTATAAAACTATTATGTATTGTATACAAGTAACTAATATATTATCGAATACTCATATTCAACCAAAATACAAAAGATTATGTTTCTTTTAGAATTTATGTGTAGAGTTGTGTATGCTTTGGAAATGTCAGGATGGAAATCTGTCTAGTTAGGGATAAACACTATGAAGTAAAATTACATTGAAAAATCCTTTATTTTATAAAGGTCATCAATATATTTTATGAACAAGAAAGTTAATGACTGATTTCTTGATTTATAAATATAATTGACCGTTGATTTGGTATTTATATCATCTATGTGTTATAAGAACATTTTATACATGGTCTTAAGTAACCTTATGAAAATATTACACAGATAGTCATATTGGGTCATATTCCTAAACTTACAGTTAAGTGGATGGTTAAATGAGTAATAGGATATCAGAGGGACCAAAAATATAACCATATAAAAATAGTTACCTAGAAGAGTAATAAGTGTTAAGTTATGTTCATATGAGGTATAAATTGGTTGTGAGTTATCTGCCACTTAGGAAAGGCTATGAATGGCTGATAGTCTATATACATTCAACATTGAATACTTATGTTCAATACATATTATGAGTGTGTTAATATGTACATGTTTTTAGTAATATAAAACATGTATTAGAGCATCTTGATGGGTACTTATAAGTTATGCTTATCTTGATTCCTAGAATGTAGTTTAATCATTAGATATACCCAATTGATCTAAACTAAACTAGCTTGCCTAATATTTAGGATTTTGGGCTGTTAATGCTTTATTTTATGGAATTGGTTATTCACGATTGAGTAGTGTGCTTATGTAAAATGGTCTCTTATATTATGGGATGTTATAGTGTGTTTTCATTTGTAAATTATATTATAAACATATGTTATACCTAGGTGGTGCATACTATAATTATTATATCTATCCTCACACCCATGTGGACTAATTAAATGAATGTGTGTTGGTTATTACTATAAATAACATTTTTTGTGATAGTTAATATAAATTTATGTATGTGTGAATACAAATTTTGAAATTGTAATGGATTCAAGGAGAGAATATTATATGTTTTGTTGAAACTATAACTTGCTTTGTTGTTGCTTGAATAAAAAAACTTATGTTTCCATGTATTTGAGACTACTTTATATGACTGATTGTGGAAAATTACTAGTTGTGTCTTAGAATACTAGACTATGGTAATATAGGTTATCATACGGTGTAGTAGGTTTGGAAAATAATTTTGATAGTGAAAATCTATAGTTAAATGTGTATTTTATTTAGGTGGTATAAACTGTAGTCATTTTTTTTAGTATAGGATATAAATAATGTAAGATTCATTCATGTGTTTGATAGAATAAATGTATGCTTTGGTTACTCCTATGTTAGCATGTCATATGATGTGTTCACTAGCAGGATGTAAATTATATGAATCTTGTGGTTGAATTATATTTGACCAATCTGTATTGTTGATATAGAGAAAGGAGTGAGATGGGCTTCACTTGCTTACTAGCATCATAATGCTAGATGAAGGGAGTCTGATCAAGTGGTGTGTATAAATTTAATTCATCTATAGATCATTATTATTTATTATCCATAAAACTTTTGGGCTCAAATTATGTTTAGTGATACATTATCATTTCATGAGTCTGATTTTCATTTTTTTGATATCTTGCAATAGAATGGTTTTCTATGATACACTTCATGTTTAGTTTTATAAATCATACAACACATGGGTACTTATTTGTCTCTCTGGATTCTCACACTATCACTATCTACTCATCCATGAAGAGAGGGCCATTTCCTAATGGGATTAGTGTAGGGGATCATTGTTACATGGTTAGTGTGGAAAATCTCTAAGATGATGCTCTCCCTCCCCACAACAATACTACTTATCAAGATGACATTTGAGATTGTCATAGATACTTGAGTTTGGGAACTATCCTCTAGGGAGACATGTATTTACACTATATTATATTTTATTTATTTTGGAAACTATATCATGAAGAATTGCAATTAACTATTTACTAAGGATCATAGTGGTGACTATGTATTGAACTAGATGTGGCTGGAAATTTTTAATTACTTTATATATTTTTATCATGATGTATTTTTTTATATTGATAGTGATCTGAGATGTATGACCTAGTATACTTCTTTTACAATCATCTCCCTTAGAGTATGTTATATGATCACTGGTCATATTTTTGAAATCTATTTATAGTGTTTATGTTAATTAATTCAAAAAATCACATATTTTCTAGTTCACCTCAATAGGGTTGTTACACGGTCTAATTATAAGGTCACCCACAACCAATAGTCCATTCCCTTGTTAGTTCATATTTGAAATAGAATTGAACAGTCTCCTTCAGAGGGTGTAAATTGGGTTGCTAACAATACTTTGAAGGTAGTACAAGGACTTTCAAGGTATCTCCTAGGAGATACATTTAAGGTATTACTATGTCCTTCAAAAAGATACCTTGAAGGTATTGCAATCACATTAAAGGTATCACCTATGTCCTTGTAATATATTCAAGGTATCTCTTAGGATCCTTGTAATATCTTCTAGGTATCTCCTAAGATATAACTCGATGGTATCTCGTAGTGAATATCTTGAAGTTACTTAAAAAAACCTTCAAAATATCTCCTAGGAGATAACTTAAAGGTATTAAAAGGAACCTTTAAGGTATACTTTAAGAGATACCTTGAAGTTATTCTAAAAACCTTAAGGGTATCTCCTAGGATATACTTTGAAGCTATTGAAATGACCTTCAATGTATCTCATAGGTCTTTGTAATACCCTTAAGGTTTATGCTAGGAGATAACTTGAAGGTTCCTTATAAAAGCTTCAAGATATGTCATACTGCACTCAAAATTTATAAAATAATAAAATATTTTATTGAATTATATCTTAGTATTCATGGTAGGTATTAATTCTACTATTATTTTTACCTCATTTTATGATTACACTTGAAATTTTGAATATAAAATCATTGATAACATTTTTTATGTCATTAAAATTATAAATTGCATATAAAACAATAAAATCTTAAATAACTACACTACAACAATCCTCCAAATAAAAAATCCATTTGTAAACAACTATTATTGGTACCAATAGATAACATGGGTACATTTTAAATTTATTTTCACCATTGTTATAGAACCCAGTTAAGCTCTCTAAGTCTAAGGTTCTTACCAACAAATAATTTTTTATAAAAATAATGTGAAATTATAAATTTCTATTAATAGCTAACATAACTTGTAAAATAATGTAGTAGTTTTTACTAAGAGAAATTGAAATTGACTCTTCTATGTGATAAGAAGAGCTATTTTTCATATGTATCCTACTTATGTTTTTGTTTGTCATATAAATCCTATGTATATGACCCCAAATTTTCTTATGAAGTTAAGTTAAAAGTATAGTTCCAAAAATAAATATATTGATAAGCATAGAATATAGACATACTATAATACTATAGTATTGTCTCTATTGAGGTAAGACACATATAAACAAATACATTCTGAATCAATAATACATGACATTGAAATGTTAAACAAATATTCAAAATTTAAGTGCCCAAAGATAGGAAAAATATACATCCATGCCAAGTCTCCCATTGACTTATTTTGTTATTTATATTTTGGATATGGTCGTGTGTGTGTGCGCGCGCGTGTGTGTGTGTGTGTGTGTGTGTGTGTGTGTGTGTGTGTGTGTGTGTGTGTGTGTGTGTGTGTGTGTGTGTGTGTGTGTGTGTGTGTGTGTGTGTGTGTGTGTGTGTGTGTGTGTGTGTGTGTGTGTGTGTGTGTGTGTGTGTGTGTGTGTGTGTGTGTTTGGTTGTGTGTGTGTGTGTGTGTGTGTGTCTATATATATATATAACCAAATAAGTAAAATTAAATACATAATATGCATAAAAGAAACAAAATAATTTAAATAGACACAAAACATACTCATAATTCAATGCCAAATATCATATTATTCAATGGTCAAACTTAAATTAGTTTTATAATAGGTACATAGTGCAAATGTTATAATGTATGGACAAAAATAGATACAACTTAGTAAATTACCTAAGGCATGGTTTGAATCTTTTCTATCTCAAAAATATTTTAAAGCAATGTTCAAGGCCCAATATTATGTAGATAACTCTACAGTATCTCATAATCACACCATCTATATCATGTAATAGTAGAGTCTAATGTAATTCATATCTTTTATAGCAAGCTTCACCATCTATAACTTATCTATCTTTGCTTAAAAGGTTGAGATCCAAAAATAAATTAGTAACTTGGCATCTTTTTTTTATTTTAGTTAGTAGAGGAAAAAACTCATGCTTCACCATATAGATTAATTTTTTTTACTATTATGGTTAAAAGGGGGATTTTTTTTACTAGCATTACCAAATCCTAGGATAAGTACAATTAAAAAGAGACCAAAGGACCCACCAAGTCCTCAAAAGAGATAGAATAAAACATAAATAGTAGTAGCTACAAAATTGCCCAAATACATCCCAAAAGTAACAAAAGAGATTTCAAAACCAAAAGGCAATTGAAAGAGTACCAAAAACCTACTCCATGTCCAAATTTCCAAATACATATTCCCAATATCTCTTCATATGTTTAACATTTGAATCAATTTGAAGGAGTAGCTTTTCCTTATCAACATCCATGTGACACTCCCTATAATGGATTTGTTTACTTGCATTTATCTAGAGTCCTAGTATCAAATAGATCTCCTAATTGAGTTCTTAAATTTTCTACATTTTGGACCACTTCATGCATAGCCACCTTGTTGCAATTCACCAAGAAACTGATGTTGTTTTTTAGTTTTTCATTTTCATTTTCAATAATGTTGATTCTCTCCTTAGGTCCTTGAATTTTATGATCAAGATCATTATCATGGATATTTTTTACCAGTCTTTCATTATCCTATTGCATGTTTTTAACTTTACCTTTATGATCAATCATCTCCCTCATGAACCATCTCATAATTGAATTTTTCAAATCAATTTTTTCCTCCATATTATTTGTGATCTATTTACCTTTTAAAGATCCTTCCAAAATATTGAAATTTTCATTCAAGTCCTGGGGCTGCCTACTTAAAGAATCCTTCTCTTTCTCCTTAGGACCCTCCCTTATTGTCCTCTTCCTTGAATGCATTTTATTAGTAGGGATAGAAATGTTCTCCCTTTCTAGTTCCTTTTAATTTTTTAATTCCTCTTTTTCAACATTATCTTCCTTAACCAAAATAGATCCCCTAGTTGTGTGGCCTATTTTACCATCCTGACCTAACTTTTTACTAGAAGTAGATGGCTACTTGGCCATTCTTCTCAAACAAGTATTAATGTTACTTTATTGAGGTTTTGGAGTAGCATTAAAATCATTGATATATTTATCCTTATAATAATTATTACTAAGATATTTGATCTATATTTTATTTACTTTTCTAATATCCACTTATTTACCATCATCTTTGTTTTTTGGGTATTAGGGATTTTAGTAGTAAACTAGTTCATCCCCTTAAAATACTTGTGAATAATAAATATTACCCCTTCATGTATAGGTGTAGTATATTTACCCATTTTTACTTTCACAATGGAAGAATATAAAGAGAGTAGAATATAAAATGGGAGACTCATGGGAATGACATGCTTGAAGTAGTTTTAAAACACAAATAAAAATTGGTGAACCACATTGAACCTATCTTCAAGGGTAATGTATTACTTCTCCAAAAGGCCTTGGAAAAGATTCTTAGTCAAACCCATTTTGTATAACTTCTAGTGTTTCACCTTCCATTAAGAAACTCTCCTTCTCTTTCCTTAAGTCCTTACTTATTTTGTAGATTCTAGTCACCTCTAGCTTTAATCTTATTACATGAGCTATCATATCTTTAATTACCTTCATAAAGACCCCATTGATATTTAAGGTTATGTTATCTCAATAGTTCAAAATTAATTTTGACACATGCTTATTGTGTCCTTAAATTCTTTGCATGAACTTCATGAAACCCCTCATTTGTATAGCATCCCATATTTCCTCATTGTTTTTGACTTCTTCAAGAATTTTAGGCTCAATGATATTTGAAAACCCATGTCAATTTTTTTTATCTGATTATAACCCTTCAAACTAAAGTAGTAGATATTCAAACTTTCCTAACTCCAACAAATAGGTCACCTAAAGAGCCCCAAACAACCTCTTTACTACCTTTTATAGAATAACTTTAACCCTGCCTACTACTTCTCATATCTATAAGCTTCTCTATAAAAACATTTAAGAGGGCAGATGAAATAAAATTAGCCAAATAAAAAATTATCCTGAGGAACTAAAGTCATAAAGTTCCAAAGGACTTTATAATAACACATGAGGAAGACCCTCATAAAATAAAACATTTTGGTCATTAAAAACTAATTACTTATTAATCCTCTATCCAATGTCCTGAGGTAGATATTCTATAGCATTATAATTAGACAATCATAAAAAGACAACACCTCTATTAGCAAACCATTATGCAATCTTGTTTCTTTCCCAATATACATGTTGAATAACCAGTTCTTTCTTAGATTTTAAGATTGAGATAGCTTCATCCACCATTTTTTTGATTGTCCAACTAATTGAATTTTTCCTTGAGAAATAATTCATTATGTTCATAGAATCCCCCTTTAGGATGAGAAGATAAACTCCAATTTGTTTTGCCAATTTTATACCCCAAAAAGTAGCAAGGGATTTTTCCTAATGATTTGATTTAATCCCCATGTCCCCTATATAAGCCACCACAAACCTTCTTTGATGATCCCTTGAAAAGCTCCTCCTCTTGAGGGACCTAGATTTCCTTTAGAAGCCCCTTTAAAGTTAATATTTAACCAAACCATAGGTAAAGATTTCCATTTGATCCTCCTTATAACATCATATCCAGGATCACTCTTACCTAAACAAGAAGGATCAATTTGAAAATTAAGTGTTGGTTGTTGTTCATACATTAATATAATTTTTCCTTTTTCATTAGGAAATATATTTAAATTTTCAACAACAACCTAATAAATTATTTTTGAAAGAATTATACTGTGTATTTTTTATTACTAAATATTTTATTGTTTCATTCTCCCAAATTCCCTAGATGATGTGGGGGAATGAGAGCCTACAAATTTTATTAAGAATGAAATTATGAAAAGGACTCTCCCAGGCCTACCATAAATGAAAAAAACAACTAGCAAACACCTAGATAACATTGAATTTATTGAGAAAGAAACTCCACACTTTTTTAGAATAGGGACATACCACAAACAAGTGTAAAATAGTTTCATTGTCATTTTTGCTTAGGGGAAATTTGTTGATCAAGAAGATACCTCATTTTATTAAACTATCCATGGTTGATAATTTGTTTAGAACTTCCATCCACATAAATAAGTTGACTTTAGAGATCAAATGCTTGTCCCAAAACCTATCCCAGTTAACCATATTTCTTAGAACCTGAGACATCATGTTATACCTAGATTTCACTTGATATTGACCATCAAATGATTATTTTAAAATAATTTGGTATTCATTATTGGTAATAAAAAAATGGTAATTTCTTATCAAATTATTCAAATTAGAAACAATAATATTTCCCTCATGATTTAAATTGTCTATACAAAGGGATTTCTAACTTTTAATGCCTTTAGTAATTTACCAATACTCATGGACCATGATAACGATATTGTTTTGAATGAGATCTTAAACATGATGCCAAGGTTCTACTTGATGAAGAAGTTGATCTAAAATCCAAAAATTAACCTGCATACCATTAACAATCTGCCATTTTAAGCCTAAAGAGATCAGATCCTTATTAGAGTTTAGGAAAATCTAGAAGTGAGATCCCCTAATAAATTGGTCATATTTAAAAATACACATAGGATTTATTACTTATATATATTTGAATCTTATAATAGTAATTCATGTACTATTTAATTTAAGAGATCTCCAGATAAATTTGGAAAGGAACGCTTTATTCATCCAATGTAATTTCTAAATGCTAAGACCTCCATAATTTTTTTGCATTGCACACTTTATCCCATGCCAATAAATAAAATGTATTTATCTATTTTGAACTTGTACATAATAATTTCCTTTGGATTTTATTAATTTTTTATTCAATACTCTTAGGAAGGATGAAAAGAGAAAGAAGGTAGACCTAGAGACTAAAAAATGCTATTGATAAGCAATAATTTACCTACCTGAGAGAGAAGTTTTCTTTTCCAACTAGATAAATTTATTTGAAATATTTACACCAACGTATTATAGATGATTAATAAAAAGAGGCATGCACAAATATGAATAAGGAATATGCTTTATTTGGCAACCTAAAATTTGAGCAATTCTATTTTTCTTAGGCAAAGGCATGTTAAAAAAATAAAAATAACTCTTATCAAATTTTACATTCTAATTTTAATCTTGTTCATACATAACAATAATTTGTTTTATCACCCTTGCTTCTTTTTTATAAGCCTAATTCAATAAATAAAATGGTATTATTAGTGAATTGTTGGTGGGAGACCCAATCAACATTCTTAGCTAGTTTGAAGTCTTTCAGCTCTCATATTTCCACTGCGATTTGAGATAAATCTACTCAAATATTCTACCATTATTATGAAAAGTAAAGGGATATGGGATCCCCTTATCTCATTTACTTTCCACTCTTGAAAAATCATTGGGAAGATCCATTCACAAGGAATGAAAACATACAAGAGGAGATATAATACCTGATAATTTTTTGAATTTGTCCTAAAAACCAAATTGGTTCATGACTATATCTAAGAAATTCCAATAAAGTCTATCATAATCCTTATCTACATCTATTTTTTTCACCATTATAATATTATTACTCTTATCCATGGAGTGGATTGATTCATGAATAACAATAATACCATCTTGTATTTGTCTTCCCAAGATAAAACCCCCTTGCTTAGCCTCTATAATTGTTTTTATAATTGGTTGTAACCTTATATGAAATAGCTTTATGATAATATTATATATGGAATTACACAAGTTGAAAAGATAAAAATTAGATAAGTTCACCACTCCCTCTTTCTTGGGAATTAAAACAAGGAATGTATGATTAATTTTTTATAGCATCTAAGCTAAATCAATGAATTCATTAACCATACAACCACATTATCTCTAATGATGTCCCAAAATTTATTTAAAAATTCTATAGGGAAATCATTAAGTCTAGGATATTTATCCAGATTCATTTTAGATATAACAAATTTGAGGTCTTCATTACGTGTAGCTGCAATAAGTGCTTCATTATCTCTCTACATAACCAATTTAGGAATAACATGGAAAAATTCTTGTTCAAATCTAGCATTTATTATGAAGTTATTCTTAAATAATTTTTTAAATAAGTTTATAACTCTCCTAATTAATGAGACCTCTATAAAAAATTATTTGACCTTCACTACCTAAAATTTACTTAATGGTGTTGTGGGCTCTATGTTTCAATGCAGACATATGGAAGAAGTGTGTGTTCCTATCCCTTCCTTGAACCATATATTTATTAATTTTTGTATCCATAAACTCTCTTCCCTTGTAGCTATAGTGTGGTATTCACAAATAAGCTATTTTTACTTATTATAAGATTCTAAATCATATCAGTTTATTTCTATCTCATATTCAAGCATAGAGATTTATGATTTTAGCTCTTTTTTTCTGAATATGAACATTGCCAAATACTTTTTTGTTCCACTGTTTGATTTTTATTTTAACATTATTCATTTTTTCAACAAAATTAAACATGGATGAGCCATTCACACTTGGATACCATCATTCCAACATCCTATCATTAATTTTTGGATGAGAAAACCACATGTGTTTCATTCTAAATAGATACATGTTTTCATTACTATAATTTTTCACTAAACTCAACTCAAGAGGATTATGATGTGATCCAACGTAAGGGAGAGACTTTAACGTCAAATATTTATGATTTAACTAGTCCATTGAAATTAAAAATCTATCGAATCTATATTCAATAGGGTTTTCACCCAGCCTCTTATTGCTCCAAGTAAATTTAGAACCTTTTAATTTGACATCTATCATCCTTATATCATAAATTATAGAGGAAAAATAATCCATGTTATCTGAAACCAATTTATTTCCACTTTTTTATCCTTTGGGTGTAATGGAGAATTGAATTATCTAAACATAATCCAAGATAAATCTTTACAAGTATTCCAAAAAATTGTTATCTCTTCCCATAAATTTCTAAGAGAAAATATAGAATTAGGTGCATATATGTTAGATATAATCCATTGATTAGCATCAATTTCATCTATAAATAAAACTACCAAATGATTGGGAGATTTTAAGACCATCTCCCCAACTAAAATATTGTTGTCTCAAAAAATGATGAGACCCCCTGATGCTCCAATCGAACTAGAACATACAACTCTTGCTTCTTTTCAATAGGCATTTTTAGGATTTTAAAAAAGGGTTATTCTATTGTTTATTCTTGAATTGACAAAATTGAAGGCTTGTGACTTATTCTAAAATATCTAAAAACTTTTTTCTTTGAGGAGTTATGCATTCCTCTTATATTCCATGAAAATATTAGCATGATTAACTAAAAAGTGAAATATTACCTCCCTTGAATGGAAGGGTTTATTGAAGTCCATCTACAATTTCAACCTTAGTTAATTTTTTAAAGGTTTATTTTCTTACCTATTTCCCAAATTTTGGAGGTGTCTTATATGTTGGCCCTTTATTTTCCCCCCTGGTGGTAATAAAGGATGAGAAATTCAATTTGATGTTATGATTTGGAGTTACCAAAATCTCTTGTAAATATTTATCTTCTTGAGAAAATTTAGGTGATGAATCAATAGGGAGATTTAAAATTTCATCCTTACTAATAACCCCTAAAATATTCTACTTTATATCCTAAGAGTAATCCTGATCATATTTCAGTTGCACTAGAATTTCAAATTGATTTGGGGATTCTTAGAAATCTTGATTTTGATTACTCTCCTCCTTATTATTTATATGATAAATAATTAAATCTACCTCCTTGATAATGTGTATTTTATTCCACTGACTATGCATCTAGGTTATCTATTTTACATCCATTTCCTTGAATTACTTATCTATGCCAACATCAAATTTATCATTTCCTCCCATAGATATTTATTCTAAAGTATTTTTTGCTTCTAACATTACCTCTTTACCTTTATTCTTATCTAGATCTATTATACCTTATATCTCCAAAGAATTTTTAGTATATTTAAAATAAATACCTCTTTTCTTTTCTGAGTATGCTTATCTTACATTGATTTAAATTTGAGGAGTTGATGGACAAAGCGTTGAACCATATAACTTAAATTACACACCTTTATCTTCCCCTTGACTGTAATAGTTGAATGGTATACACAAAATACCTTAAAGAGATGTGGTCTCCTAGACTACAATTATTTCAAGATATGCAAAAAATAGTTTTGTATATGCAATGGTTTTCTTGTTGTTGATATTCTATAAGATCAAAAATAATCAGAGTGGAAAAATATGTAAAGCTAGATATGAAGGTGAATCATTCTAGAATTCCTCCCAAAACCATGAATCTAGAAAACTATGTATTACATTCCATGGGTCTATGATTTTACTAATTTATCCATTGAAGTTTATTTTTAAATATATTTTTAATTCCATGTTTGAATTTAAATTGGGAAAAATTGAAAAAATTAAAAGAAAAAGATATTTTTTGGGCCTGGACACGTATGATACATGTGTTCAAATTTAATTTGATTTTAAATGAGAGACATGTATTCTAATTCAAGACACAAATGTTATACCCTCTATCTTATCAATATTCACATGAAAAAAAAAACACATACTCTTATACACTATCTTTTAACTTCTATCTAGACCTATAGATTTATATTTCTAGAGTATTTTGTCTAACTTGTATTCTTGATGACTGAAACCAAATTATTGTAGTCATTTAGACTTTTCACAAACTAAGACTTGTGCCTTTTATGCTCTTTAGAGGTTCACTAACACAAAATATAATTTTTACAAGTTCTCTTAGGTTTACTCATTCATGAATACATCATAAACATGAACCTTTAGACATAGTTTTATATTTGTCATCTTACTTAATAGTTTTTGCCAAGAAAAATTGAAATTGAATTTTCCATATGATAAGAAGATCCATTATTCATATGTATCCTATTTGTGTTTGTATTTTATCATACAAATCCTATGTATATCACCCCAAATTTTCTTATCAAGTTAAGTTCAAGCTATAGACCCAAAAATAAATATATTGCTAAATATGGGATTAAAGACATACTATAATACTATTGTCTCCACTAAGATAATTCACATTAAAAAAAAAAAAAAAAAAAAAAACTATGCATCAATAATAACTAACATTGAAATATTGAAAAATTATTCAAAATTGAAGTGCCGAAAGATAAGAAAAATATACATCCATGCCCAAAGTTTCCCATTGACTTATTGCCTTATTTACATTTTAGATACAACTGTACACACACACATACACACACACACACACACACACACACACACACACACACACACACACACACACACACACACACACACACACACACACACACACACACACACACACACACACACACACACACACACACACACACACACACACACACACACACACACACACACACACACACACACACATATGTATGTATGTATGTATGTATGCATGTATAATATATTATAATATAAGCAAAATTAACCACATAATATGCATAAAGGAAACAAAATAAGTTAAATAAACATAAAACATACTCACAATTAAATTCCAAAGATCATAATATTCAATGGTCAAACTTAGATTAGTTTTATAATAGCTACATAGTGAAAATGTTACAATGCTTTGACAAATATAAAGCCAATTCAACAAATTACCCAAGGCACGTTTTGAATCTCTTATATTTCAAAAAGAATATAGAGCAATGTTCAAGGCCCAATTAATATGTTGGGTTATTTAGGTTAAGTGTAGCTTCAATGTTGGAGTTTAATCCAATGTGCCAGTGTGTTAGCCCTTTCATGCAAGATCTAGGTCTTGTGCACTCACCTGAAGCACGTAACAAAAGACTAGTTCCCATAGGTCTTGTAGCATAGTTTGGATAACTTGTTCATAATTATAAATTAAGTAAATATTATGTAAGATCATATGCTTACTACTTTAAACTTATGAGTTATAGATTCAATTAACATTATCATGCAGATTATAGTCATCTTATTACTTAACATTAAGTTCTTAGAAAAGAAAATATCAGGTTTCTTTCATATAAAGATTTTAAATAATAATTCACACTATCACTGATAGTAATACAAGTTGATACAACATGATATTATATATTAATCTTAATATTTTCCACCATAATAATACAAAATTTGTATGTCTCTTTATCATCTCATAATGCTTTAAAATAGGGGTAATTATATTTGTTTTGCCCTTTCCAAGTGTTTACAATCATTAATGGCATGTATAGGTGGCCAATTAACTCTCAATAAACTAAGATTCATGACACTTAACAAATAATTATTCCTCAAGATTCAGGCCTCTATGCCCTTAGATTCTTTCTCTATGCTATATCTTGGAAGCCATGTGTTCCTTTCCTTGTGAGTTGGTACAAGACCTCCTATCAATAAGGTCAAAGTTTCCCATTTAAACCATTCTTCCAATTTCATCTCACTTCCCATACACTCACCTAGTCTTCCACTTTCATCATAGGTCCTATTTTCTCAATTTCCTCATGACTTGTTCTCTTAAGACTGGGTCCTCTCTCACTAGTCCTTCTACATTATTGTCCTTTTATACCTATTAGGTTGTATGCCATAATAATTTTGTGTCTATCATTTATTTTCCATGGTTCTCTTACACCATGGTCTTTCCATGTTATGCTAGTCCTACACCAAAATGGTACAACACTTAGTCAAAATTTAGGCCCCAACATCATCCTACAATATGATCTTAGTCCATCCTAGACTAAGCCATGCTAGTGTCCTCCAAAAATTTAGGCCCCTTCTACTTGATTTCCTTCTTTAGATTATCTCAATGGGATAATGCCTCAAGAAACTTCATATTTATTCCTTTTATGGCCTCTTTTGACTATTTCATCTCCTTGGTTTGCATCAAAATCTCATTGGTCTTCTTTACCTATTCATTTAGGGCTATGATAACATCCTTTTGGATGTCTTCAAGTGTAGAGACCTATTTTATAACCTATCCTAAAAGTGATATAAAACTTACATTTAGTTATTGATGATGTTTATTAATTTCATCTTCCATCATATCTACATCTCTAAATACTTTGGCACGCTTGGCATGGTCCTTTATTAAGAGTGCAACATTAGTTGAGTGCTAACTTAGGCCATCCTCAGCTTGGAGCCAAGCCTCTAAGACTTTATTAGGGCATGTAAGCCATGCATAAATGTCATCCAAAATGGGGATAACTTCCCCAACTCTCTATAAGGCATGCTTTCAATCATCAATAGCCATGGTTGACTATTCAATTATTTCTAATCCCTCATCTCTTAGCATGAGTCATTCCTTGAGTTTATTTAGTAGTAGTTTCACCAGGATTTCCAATTTTCATATGGAATCCCCATAAAGAGGTACACTATCTGCTAGTGCTTGATCTTCCTTTAATTTTTTTTAACAAAGGGTTAAGATCCTTAATTTTGTCTCTATGGCCTCTTGATGCTTTTATTCAAATGAGGCCACTTCCTCGATGAGCACTTATTTCTCTATAAGTACTTTATTATACATGCCTACAACTCTAACATGTTTTCATTCAACCGTGTCTACATTAGAATATAATAAAATATTATGGTACATTATTTCCATGCCCAACTTCAAAAATATAGTGTTTGATCATAGAGGGGAGATCTTTTCAGTATTTACCCATAGTGGTTTTGATAGTGTTGGAGTATCTAGGCCCAAAGAAAGGCTGTCCTATGGGAGTTCAAACTTTTACTCCTTATTGTACATGCCAAAGAGGAAGGACACTTGCTTCCTCATTTTGAGAATTTCTTATTTGGGGATGAAGTGAGGCCAAAGATAGAGCATATTTTCTTGCATTCCAAATTGATAATGCTTATGCATAATATAAATGGTTCCTTTATCATGTCCCTCAAAAGTCTTAGTCGAGCCCTTCCCCTTATTTGGGTCTCATTCAAGCTCAACCTCCTCATGGGCATCCAAAACCATCTCTCTTTCTTCTTCACTATCCTCCTCATTATATGGTGATCTAAAATCAAAATATTCATCAAAGGTGGCATGTTCCTCCTACACTAGGAAGAGAGTTCTCTTGGAATCCAAACATGAGCTATGAATCTATATCTCAGGAACATCTAGTTGGGGTGCTTGCCTTGTAGGTTGTTAGTGTGTATATCTTGAAGTAGTTCTTAGGAGAGATGGTGGTGGTAGAGAAGGTGTGGGTATAAAAGGTAGAGGTGGAGGTGGAAAAGGTGGTGGAGAAATAGGGGGAGTAGGTTGAGGATATGAAGGTTGGGGAATCAAAGAGTGTGGAAGAGTATTATGCAGAGGAGATGGATAAGTGTGATGAGGAGATGGAGATGAACATGGGAAAGTTGAAGGGAAAGGTAGAGGTGGAGGTGGTTGAGGGATGGGAAGATATGGGTCTAGAGGACTACACCTCTATAATCTTCTATTTTTTTATGGGGTCCTATTGCCCACTTATACTTATGCCTGTATCTAGTCACTTATTATTATTCAAAGGTGAAACTAGAGGGAATATTTCCTTAGGGTCTCCACTTATGGGTTATTTCATGGGTGTAGCATGTTAAACAACATGTGAACTTTCTCCTTGAATAAAGCCTACTTGACTTGAATGTCAGTCAAGTCTGTTTCCATTATCACCACATAGGCCTTCTTTCCTAGATACACATAAAGATTTAAGAGAGTGTGAATCTCTAAATTTATCCTCTCATCCTAAAAAATGATGAGATGCACATCATATATCCAATTGATGGATTTTATTAAGTATGATGTGGATAAGGCATAAGGTATTTTAAGCCATGCTAAAATCTCTCTTGAGGGATTAATTTGGATCTACATGAGGGAGAAGTATTACTTTACAACAAACTAAGCCTGATCTATAGCTAAGGGGTAAGTCTTTAGGTATGTGCCACTCATATTTGAAATATTTCTTTATCCTATTGAACTAATACTTTGTCTTAATCTTATAATATGGGGTGATGTGTCTAAGGTAAGCTAACACCTTTTAATTCTCAATGGGGACCTATGTGTTGGAGAGTACACCCACTTTAGTGCTCTAAAACTATAATCTAGTACCCTAATTTCATTAAAAACCAATAAAATGGGGATCACCCCCATTAAAACCTATACTTAGGCTCTTGATGAGCCCTCACCACATCATCGTCAATATTTTGGGTGATGTACATGGTCTAGTTGTACTTTAGTCCTTATGAGACTTAATGAGTGAGGTAGAGGTGCACCATATCAACCTTTTTCCATCAATTGGTCCCTTTGATCATGGTAGAGATTATTTTCAGCACAACTCAAAGGTAAATATCTTATAGGTTCTTGATGTGCATATCATGCCCTTATTTTTAATATATCAACATTATCACAATCTTTTATATCTCCTTAATATCAACCAAGTCATTAATTACACTTAGTCCTGAGCACTATAGCCCCATGATATTGTTAATATTTAGATCACACCCAATTAATTATATGTATTCCTCATAGATGCATGAAATGAGTAACTCTACCACCTCCACGGTATTACCAAAATATGGAAAGTTGAAGAACTGGAATAATCCTATAGTGTCTAGCTAGTTAATAATGGTAAGGTCATATGCTAGTTAATTCTTGGTATTGGTGGTCTCCACTTGAAAATAATTTTGAAGATTAGCTTCATTCCCAGGTTAGTAATGATTATAGTAAAAAATTGCGCAAGTTGAGATCTTGGAAACCCAATTTTACATGCGTAAAATTGAATCTATAAATTTCATCTCTTCAATAAATAAGGATGAGGGTGGTGACACTCGAGCCTTATATGCTGCAAATGTCTATGCTTTCTTTCCTTTCCAAAAAATTCTTTACTTTTCTTCTTTTCACATTTTTCCTCTTCTCCTTTCATTCTCTATACTTGTTATTTCGATCACTATGCTTGTTATTCTAGGGTCTCTTCCCTAATTGGGACCCAATCTCTTTTGCTCACCTCTTCCTCTTCAGGTATCATTGGTAATTTTTCAAGAATTTTGGCCTTCTTAAGCCACATTACCCTTCATGGAGTTTTAAGGTTAACGCATGTCCATCCAACATTTCCAAAGGAATACATGTTTTCAAAATAATGATTCAACTTTTTAAGTTTAATTACCCTTTAATGGCAGACTTACCACTTGTAACTCTTGAAACTAAAGATTTTCATATAAAGATAGAGTTGGAATCTCTCTTCTCAATTTGGTAATGAACTTTATGGAATTATAATGATGTGAAACTCTTCTTTTTGATCAATAATTTATTGGCTTATCTCTGGTGATCATTTTCTCTTGAATCTAGTAAATGCTTGATCTTGACTCTAGTAATTCAAAGTTAAACACAAAGTAAAGTGTGAAATGCATTTACCTTGTATATTTATAGGATCCAAGGGGGATTTACCTTTATTAATTACCCTTTATCACCCATCATTTTATGACATTTAATGCAAGTATTATAATGGCTACCATATTTATATCCTTTCCTTTTTAAAATTAATGCCTTAAACATATTGTCCCTTCATGATATTGGGATGCTTCTTGCCATAACTAACCTCATCAAATTTATGGCACATCCCATCTTTAACTTTTTTTTAAAGTGGATGACAATTGTGTCTCGTTCCTTTTGTGAGGTGGGATAAAACTATCTCTTTTCAATTTCTAACTTATGGTGAGAATCTTACCCCTTCATGCCTTAAATGACTCACATGATTTAGAACCCTATGTGCCCTTAATAAATTTTATGCCTAAGTAAATTGTGTGATTAAGTAACTTGCATGATTTTTAATTTTGCCTTTTTAAACCTGATTTCTTACCCTACACTAAAACATGTCATGGTCCTCCACAAAAAGAACAAAAACTTAGGAAAAAAACATAGAAAGGGAAAATAACATGAAATAAAGGTAGATCTTTGATTGAAATTAGTAAATCCTAATCTAAATTTCATAAGCCTTATTGAATACAAAAATAATGCTATTTTGAAGTGAAGTATAGTTGAATCTAACTTCTATTATAGTGCCCTAAGAGAAATTGACCATCCATCCTTTATAACCAACATGCTCCAGTAAGTTAAATGCTATGTATTATAAATGGGCCATCCTAATGTATGTGGATATTTTAGGGTGGGACTCAAACATAGAATCATACAATAAGACCTACATTCTTGGGGAAAATATTTTTTTCTTTATATATTGATCATGCCATGCCTTTTGCTTGTATTTCTCTACATCATAACTCTAATAAGTGAGGAACCAAGTCTCACCTAGTTACATTAAAGTATATAAGTGTGATTTCAAGTATGCCTCATCATCCAGTTATCTTATGCATGTGATATAAAGGGATGAAATTAAAAAATCTACTCGTATCACTAATTCCTTTCCATATACCAAAATTAATGGCATGTTCTTATTGATGCACTTATAGGTAGTTTGGTAATCCCATAGTAGTAAAGATACCCTATCATCCCAATTAGTGCAACCAAAATTATAGGTTTTAGTTAAAGTGGTACTTAGGATCTCATTAAAAGACTTACTAGTTTCATTAGCTTATGGATAAGGTATTTTTTTGTGGTGCACAATCATGAAATTTAATAGCAAGATGAAGATTATTTCATTCAAAAAGTGGGTATCATTATCACTAGTGAAACTTAGAAGACATCCAAACTAAATTATTAAGTTTTCCTAGATGAAATATGTAGTAGTAGCATTAGTAAATTCCTTCATTGGCATAGCTTTAGCCTAACACATAAGTTAATCAGTTGTTACAATAATATATCATGAACCCATTCGTCATCCCACTGGAGTGATGGGACCAATAAAATAAATAGCCCACTTTTCAAAGGGTTACTAAGAAGGGATGGTTCGTAAGGCATATCATCTCTTCAATTAGGTTTTCATATGTGCTGATAAATGTCATATTTCCTAACATATACTTTAGCATCTTGGAGTAGAGTTACCCACCATATTACAACTATCAAAATATTTTATACGGTAGCTTCTCCATTATAGTGCTCTCTAGAAATACCCTTATGAACTTCTTAGAGTACCTTGAGGTGTTTATTTTGTATTATGAAATGTTGAAGCACTTCATCATGGTCCATTTAATAAAGATCACCTACTATGAGCTATAAGGGTGTAGCATGAACCACAAGTTATTTTGTTAGCAAAGGTTCATATTTCAACAAAACATGCTAAAGACAAGGATAGTTAAGTTTTTGTAGTTTGCATAGAGAATAATAAAGAATTAATAGTTAATAGAATTATAATAGAGACAATTAATGTGCATTCACAAGGAACCAAATTAAACAAAAAATTATTTAGATGCACAAAACACTCAACCTACTTTTACGATAGATTAAACCTTAGCATTAAACATGATAATGAAAAACAAGGATAAAAACAAGAAATTTGATAGGTAACCATGAACTAGATAGCATATATTGATCTCAGTAAAAGGGTCATCAATCTTCTTCACACAAGCATACATATTTATAGTCATTCCAATTCCTGACTATTCATAATCTTCTTCATATATTGGTGCCAAACTAAGGAGATTAGTCATTTTCTATCCTTTCATAAGCCAAGAAGATAGGACAAAATAAACAAGTTGTTAAGTATATATATATAATGCATGCATACCCAAAGGAATATCCTGCACAACTTTCTTATTTGGTTTTTCTTATTTGAACACTTCTCTAGACTTAAAATATTCTCTTGTCCTGAGATAATGCCATAGGTTCATATGACTATGCATTGAGGGTAGAAGCATGAATATTTTGTAGACTATAAAGAGTTTCATTATTTGCTCAAGGCACTATTTATGGTTTTCATCTCTTGTGCACTACTTAGACACCCTCTTGCATTTTTAACTAAGCAACATACCAACTTACCACCCTTTTAGGTTTTCAATAGGTTGACATAACTTAGTTTCCACCCTTTATGGGTTTTCAACCATCTTAGCCATGTTTATCTCACTGATCACCCCAAATACAAAAACAATTCAAAATTGCACAAAATTTTATTTCAAAAACATACGTAGTGTGTAATAATAAAATAGTAGGTGGTAGTGTATCTATGGAAGAAGGATGGAAAATAAGATCCTTGACACTTTCCTAAGTAGCTACACATTATGCCATTACTTATTGGAGTTTTGAGGGTACCATATACATAAGAACATTGATCATGAGGGTCACCTCTTTTTAGAATGGAGCTAAGGCAGTTTTAAATACATCCTAATCTAGCATGACTTCTTGGACTATGAAAATAAAGACATGCATTAATGCATAACTCCCTATGAGTTCCTTCAAGTCCTCATTCTATGCAACATTTAGGTTAGCTCTTGTATTAGTGACCTTCACTTGGATCTCTACACTTATCTATTCTATGTTTTCTACATGTCTCTCTACCTATTCTCCTACAAATGCAATACATCATATGTCTTCTTGCCAAATTATAAGTTGATCATGCACATTATCCCAAGCATTGAATGATAATTGAAGAGCAAGTTTAATTTCATCAGTTGATATAGTCAGGGTATGCATGGTTATGTGTGATGTGGTGGTTATACTGAAGTTTGTGTTAGAGCTTGGTACTCCTCTAGCAGAGTAATCAAATTTTTGGTATCATTTTTCACATTATAATGTAGGTTGTTAAGTGCCTGTAGTTACTTTGTTGCTTAAAAATCATTGGAAAGTTGCATTGTGAGGGTAATCATCTTGATATGATTTGACATGACTTGTTCACTGACCACTTGAGAGGCCAAATCTAGACAAAAATCTTCAATTTCCTTCATTACTTCATGTAATTATGCCCTTAGTTCTATGTTCTCAACCTTTACTTTATCTCACTCCTGCTCTAGGGAGGTTGCCTTTTGTGTGATATATTTTTGGAAAATTGTAGCTCCCTCTAATTATTTCTTCAAGGGACGATGAGAGACATCCAAACATGCCTCCTATCTAACTAGAATAATGGCCAATGTTATCATCATTGTTGTAGGATCCTAGCATAGCATGGTGACTAGTGAAAGGGAAAATATGGTGTGCTAAGCAATGACTACTGGAACATCCTAGAGCTAGACACCTCCTAGTGGAAGCTGTGGTAACTGAGTTTTTGATTGTGTCATGAATACTACTTATTACTATGATATGGCCTCTGTTACCAGCTTATCTTTATGCATAGCATCTTTAACTATCTTCTTCTTCACCTCCTCCTCTTATTTCCTCTTTCACTCTTCTTCCTCCCTTTTATTTTTCTCTTCTTATTATTTCTTATTCTTTTCTTCCTCTTCTGTTTTCTTGCTCTCCTCATCTTTCTTACTCTTTTATTCATCTTCTTTCCTCTTTTTCTCTTTAACTTCATCTTTATCTTTCTCTTTCTTCTTCCTCTCATCTTATTACTTCTACTTATCTTTTTGTTCTTCCTTCTTCCTTTGTTCCTCTTCTTCTTTCTTCCTTTCTTCCTATTCTTATGCAACTTGGGCTTTTGCTTTTTCCTATGCTTTTTTTTCATAGGGATTCATCATGTTATTCTTTTTTTATGGTATCTTCTTCTACCTATTATTACATTGGCTTGTTACATCTTGTTACCATTTATCATCTTCTTTTTCCTTCTCCTTCTTCTCTTGAGATTTTTGTTGTTGTATATCTGCCTCTACATCCTTGACATTTTTAGAGACCTTCACTTCCTCAAATTGATGTGTTTCTAGCTAGTGATTCTCTTCTTCTTTCTTTATCTTCCTCTCTTCCTTATTGTGTCAGTGTTTAGATGCATAGGTGGCTTATTTTATAGTAGCTTGTTGTTCTCTAGTTAATATCTACTCTATTTCACTTTCTTCAATATCCTATGAGTGTAGTGATGGTGGGGAGTTTTCAAGGTGCACCTTCAATCTAGAAACCATATACTTATTTTGTCTTATGGTGACCATTCTACATCATGGTGGTGGTTTAGAGGTCTTTGGGTAGGTTGTGGTTCTTACTCATTAGTGGAACATCCAAATGTGCATTCTTCCAAAGTAAGGTAGACTCTCATCTCCCACCATATTCTAGGCTTACACACAAGTTGTTCTAGTGGAATTTCTAGTAAAGGTATGAAAATAACATCCAATGTATATGTGGGGGTAAATTGGGGCTATAAGAAGTCCATTCAATACTGAAGTTATTCCTCCTCTTTTTTTACTATGCCCAAAATTATGGATGATGGGAAAGATAGAAGTTCCACCCATAATTTTGGTGGTACCTAATTTTGAATTTTTACCATGCACATAACCTTATAGAAAAATAAACTCTTTCCTTATTCTTTCTCATAATAGTCCCCAACCATATCTACTAACATGAATTAGTAGACCTCCTATACATTTGTTCCCATCTCCATGAGATCGTAGGACCCAATAATTTATTTTACCTTCAAATCATCTTTCCATGATGTGCTATGTGTTATGCACTTTGGAGGAGGTGACACCAAATGAGGGTCTACTTTGAACTTCCCCCTTTTGTTTTTTTGGATTAGATGTTGATTTTGAAGTTTGCATTGTAGGACTATCTTCACTAGGTGGTATGGATTATAGTGAAGTTTCTCACCTTGTTATGTGATATTTATATCTGGTCACCTTAGCCTATGTCATCTCCATTGTGATGAAAATTGGTAGTGGTTTAAATGGTGAGCATAATATATCATGGATCATTATGAAATATCCCTTTGGTAGTGGTGTTACATTGGCATATTATTTGAGATAGTAGAGGACATTTGGTGGGACTCGAGGGTGTGTTGCAATGAGATCCAAACACTCTTCCCACAATGTTTTAAATTTCCCCTTATGTGTGAGGTCTCACTATTCCTACATCCATATGATGTTATGGAACTATTACGCTAGCCAGTAGTCCATGTTTGGGTGAACTTTCCCCTTAGTTGATTTGCATTATCTAAGTAGAGGAAGAGAATGACAAACTGATACTAGAATATTTAACTTGGAGTATTATGGCACTTGTCGATGTTCATGAGAAACTTTGGTACAAAATACTTAGGCCAGTTGAATTTCTCACCTTGGTGGATCATCCTATGTGTGATGTCCATAACTTCCTTAGGTATTTATTTGGTAGATTTGGTTGTCTAATAAAAGTGTTTGGTGTTGTATTAGACCAAAATGTGTATAGGTTTTCTAAAATCTCATTTATGATAATCCTTTAGTTTTTTTGCATGTACTAATATTGAAATTTTGGTAAAATTGGAGTCATTTTGGTCTTGTAGGCCAAGAATGAATTTTTAGGCACAGGCATGTTAAGATCTTGAGCCATGGCTTGTGTGTTAATGATGACTATGCCATTTGGCCCCAAATATATTTCTCCCTCATTATACCATCCTATCAAATCTTAAAAAAAGTTTCCCATGTTGCCAAAGGTTGGCATTCAGAGCAAGCACTCCACATTTGTATCCTAGAATCTATGGGGAGCTATGAGAGAAAGTGACTATGCAACATCCATAGGTTATGATTAGAAGATATTTTGTTCATATTCACATAAATATTGGAAGGTCTCCTGAACCCTATATTTTTTCTATTGAAGTGCCACATCGACACCCATAGCTTCTTTCTATGCTTCTAAAAGAGGTCGAATCAATGACGTAGTGTCCATGGTGTTGTGAGAATATTTTTGATTGCTTTTAAATTCTCTATACAATGGAATTATTCTTGATATTTTGATAACTATATCTCTCAAAAATGTGTTAAGTATGAAATGTGATCATTGGATTAAAAAATTGTTTTTTATAGACTTTTACCTCTAGGCTTCCATGTTGAGGCCATACCTAGAGATCTAATTATCTTGAATGTAATGGTGGATGTGGTAGATCAATTTATGATATGGACTTTAATGTAGTCATTCATTAGTGTATGTGTAGAGTTACATTGTTATTCCCTTAGGTGTTCATACAAGGGGTTTGAGATGTTGATGTTGATTAGGCACTGATTTATGGGAAATCATATCTATCAACTCTTTTATTTTACATTTATTTATAGTAGATGACCATTATATAAAGGATATCTTATTTATGTGATGTTTTAACTTCTTTCTTGAACTTATTTTTTTGGTCGCTCCTCATTTACTTCTCCAAATGTACACGTGGCTTTTCCTACTCATTCTTAGTGCATACAATTATTTGTATATTTACTTGACAACTATCATTATTGAGATCAACTACAAATAAAAAAATGGAAAACAAACACAAAAAAAACTTTAATAAAAATCCTAATCTACATGGTGTTACTTAGCACCCACTCAATTTGAAGAATGAGATCAATATCTATTAATGGTATGGATTAATCCTATAGACATTTACTCACCTTAGAAATATGGCTCCCTATAAATATAATAAAACTACCATTCCTTGATATGTTAATTCATTAATAATTTAAGGTCCTTTCCATCTTATTTTTCATTTACCTAGGAATGCTTTGAATTGGCTATCATATAATAAAATTGGTTACTCCTTGAGGAATTCCTTATGATGCAAGTTCTAATCATGCCTTGATTTCTAGATTTATTTATGCACTTATTACATCCATCCTTTTCTTCTTCTAAACTCATCCATTATATTCAAGTGTAAGAATCAATTGGTAAAATATTCTTGATTGCCCAAATGTATGACCATAGCGATGCACATGTTGGGCACTAGATACTCCATTGGCATGACTACCTCCTGACCATACACCAATTAAAATGGTGTGAACCCTATATATCTCTTATAATTTATGTGAAATTCCCATAATATCATAGGAATGCAATCTTCTCAATCATCATGTTTAAAATCATAGATTTTTGTGAGCATTTTTCCTAGTACCTTATTTGAAGCTTCAGCCTAGCCATTCACCTATGGATGATAAATAGTGATTTTATGATGTGCAATAATGAATTCTTCCATTAAAACTTTGATATTATTATTAAGGAAATGCATTCTTCTATCTCTAACTAGTTTGATCAGACATTTGAACCTGGTAATGATATTTTCATATAAAAAATTTACTACATCTTTCACATTGCATCTAGGTGTGGTAGCAACTTCAACTCATTTAGTGAAATAGTATGTCGTAGTAATAATGTACCTAGCCTTGCTACTATTTATTGAAGGGTTGATTAGTATTACGAATTCATTACCTCACTATTCAGATGGTTTCTCTATTATGAGGGGTTACAATGGCATTTCATCTTTCTAAAGTGGTTTCCCCATATGTTGGTAGACATCACAATACTATGAAATTCTATGTGCATTCTTAAATAAATTTGGCCACCATAGTCTACTATATAAAATATTTCTCACATTAGCCTCTCCTATGAAATGTCCTCATATGAATACTTGATGAGCTTCCTCTAGGAGTTGAGGGTGTTCATGTTCGAGGATAACCCTATGAAGGACTTGATCCTTCCCCAAGTGATATAATAGTTTGTTAATGATAGTATAGGGAAGTACTCTGGTTACAAATTTTTTTTTGTCCCACTCTTGAAAGTGAACAAGGAAGATCCCTTTCTTGAGGAAGTTAGCAATATCTTCTTAATTTTTAGGAATCATAGTGACACAAAAGAGGTGTGCATCAAGTGAGTATTCTTATAATTATTCTAGATATCTACCATTCCAAATTCAACTAAGGTGGTCAAGTCCCACATTTTCTTTTCCTGGTTTTACATTTATTTGGAATTGAAATTCTTGAAATAACATCATCCAGTAAGATATTCATCCTCCTAGCATTTGTTTTTTGACCAAGTAGCATAGAGCTTGATGGTTGATGAAAACTTTGAATGGTGTCACTAGAATATAGTGCTTGGATTTTTGTAGTGCAAACATAATGGTCAATTATTCTTATTCTATAGTTGCATATTTTTATTTGCATTAGACAATTTTTTTTGGTTATAAAAGTGAATGGGATGGTCAAGTGCACCATCTCTAGGATATACAAGTACTTCACCAATTATGATGCCCAAAACATCTACATGTACATGAAACAACTTAGTCCAATCTATGAAAACAAGTATAGGTGCAGTGACTAGTCACTATTTGATCTCAATGAAGTTGTTTGGCATTCATTTGTTTATACAAACTTAGAATTATTATGCAATAAATTTTTCAATGGAGATGATATTTCTACATAGCCTTTGATAAATATTTGGTAGTATCCTATATGTCTAAGAAAAGAGCACACTTGAATGGAACTAACAGGTGGTGGCATACTTAAGATTACTACAACTTTAGATTGATCTACCAAAATTCCATCAATACAAATAACATATCAAAATAAAACACCAAAAGGTGTAAAGAATAGACATTTATTAAAATTTAAAGTGATGCACAAAGATTAGAATCATTCTAAAATAAAACACAACTTGGACAAATACTCGTTAAACAGGGAAAAGATTGCCCAATCATCTAAATAAACTTCTAAGAAATCATGGATAAATTTTTTAAATGTTATGACTACTACATGCAAGAATACTGCAAGTGTATTTTTCAACCTAAATGGCATGACTTTGTATGTAAAAGAACCCAATTCTATTATAAAAGTTGTTTTATCTCTATCCTCCTCTATGATTAGAAACTAATGGTATCTACTAAACCCATCTATAAAGGAATATACTTTATGGCCTACGATAGACTCTAGGACTTCATTTGTAAATCATATGGGGAATAGATAATTTACATAATTATCATTATGAATGTGATAGTCTCCACATACTTACATTTATCCTATTTTCTTAGTTTATACTACCATTAGGCTTACCTAATCAATTTTTTATGCTAGATAGATTATCCTTGCATCTTGCATCCTATACAATTCTATTTTTACTTTTAGTTTAATATTGGGGTTGAGTTTGAATATTCACTTCTTAATTGTATGTGTGAACTCTTTTAATTCAATGTGAATCTCACTAAGAGATGGGTCAAATCCTTGTACCTCTAATAACTTAGTGGGGAATACATATTGGTAGTCCTTGAGAAGTTTTAGAGATTCTAAAATCTCAATCTCCATCCAATATTTATTTACACTTGCTAGTTTTAGAACCTCCTCTATTCTAATGTTAATGACATGTTTCTTGAGAGGCTATTGATATATGTTGCATTTTTCATCATATATTGATTCTTGGATCTTATTTTTCCCTTAATTCTCTAGGATCTAGATGTTACATAACTTATCTTCTTCAAGTAGCATTGTAATAGTGTCCTTAAGTGTTTTTATAGGCCACTCAGGTCTAAATAGATCATTTAAATCTAAATCTACATTAGAATTAGAGTCTTCATCATCATCTACCTTATCCTATATTTAGTGATAAGGCTACATCAAAACTTATTCTTCAATCCTAACATATGTATACCTTTGGAGTGTAGAATTAAAATTATAATCTATGTTTTGTTGTGTAGTTGATTTTGTTGTGGTGTTTATATATTTCATGCACCTATGGCATAGAAAGTACTTGAGTTTATGAAGTGTGTTATGGACTAATATATTTTCATCTTTAAAAATAAATTTTTTTATGAAGTCACTCTATACCTATGCCTAATGTTTAGTTTCTTTCCTACACTTTTGGTGCATATACCATGTTATGGGTAGTGGAGCCAATGTGTACTGAAAAAAAAAGAACCCAATACTTAGGTGCCACACATTCTACATTAAAAAATTCAACACATTTATGTACATGAATATTAAGGCATTCTCCTTAAAAAAATGGCCAATTAGTGTAGATGAATTATGGAAGCTAAAATATAGTAATCATGAGTTCACAAGCATCATCCCACTCTAGCTAATTATCCTGATGAGTTTCCCACCAAGTTGAAACAACTCCATTCAAAACATATTTTAGTTCACTAACACACTAATTGATAGTCAAAATATAGACTTATAGTTTTAGAATAAAATCATTGATGTCCTTTGTTGCATAATAAATAGGTAGGTGACATTTGTGTACAAAGGACATCCTCATGGGATTAAGTTCATGGTCACTGGAGACTCAGTTAAGGAAATGCATATCTAAATTACCACTTATAGAAGAATATGCTTCCCAAGGCACTATGCCTTCCCTTTTTGGTTCTATGTAATCCTACATGTGATCATCAACTTGGTAAAGGAAATCAATTTATGAATGAGTGGGTGATTTTATAGATATGGAGGTGTAGTATTCACTGATGAACTAATTTATAATTTGTTGTGTATCTTATTTTGTTAGTCTCCATTATTCTATTAAATTTTATTGTTGGGTAAGCATCAAATGCACTTAGGGTTTAGCTTGTTGGTATAGGAAGTTTCATTATGTTGCATGTCAGAGCATTAGGATTCTCCTTTGTATTGACCTTCATCTAACTAGTTTCTTGAAAAATATATGGAGAGTCTTTTTAAATAGGAACTATATATAGTTTTTATGTTCTATTAAGTGGAATGACCATAACCTTATCACCTTGATGTGCCTCAAGATGATTGAGTAATTTATTGATAGTCATCCATCCATTATATGATTATTTCCTCCCTATCAAAGTAGGGTAGTGTGTTTTCATAGTCTTCATGCCTATGACCTCAAAATATCATCATATAGACAAGTCTGTGACTTTGATCTCAACATCCTCCAAGTGGCTAATAGGTTCAACTTTCTCATAGTCATCCAAGCTCAAAGTTACTAGGTTATAGCTAAGGGTTAGCCATTTAATTACTTCCCATGTGGATTTTGGTATCATAGTTATTATGATAACAAAGTAAAATATATCATTTAGAATCTCATATCCTAAAACCTCAATATCAATTCATGAATCCACATCCCATGGTTCCTTCATCTTAATGTACTAGACCAACTTTTCTATCTTTTGTTGGCCATGCTATGCACATACTAAAATATTATGCAATAGGTTCTTGATTTTTTATGATATGAATTCATTGAAAAAGGTACTCAAGAGTTATAGTTATATTTTTTAGCTGTAGCAACAACTCCATCTTGTCATATGACGCACACAATTTGACCATATATTTGTGCATCAATGGTTGCAACATCACCATCACTAGTTTCCTATTGTTAAATGTTTTTCAGTAGCTACATAGATTCATTCATCCAATTATTTTATGTAATTAGATTTAGGTATTTGTATTATATAACCCTTTTTATGCCTTTATCTTGAGGCATCTCAAGTGGAGGTAGTCCTTATTTTTCATGCAATTTCCATGTCACATCATTTAAAAAGGCATTTTCTATGGGTTCTGTACTTACCATGTTTACATTTTAGATAGCTTTTTATTTTCTATACTTATCCAAAATAGGGTAATCCTCTATATCATGTTGCTTATGAACTTTGTATTATGCACAATATGACCACCTCTATAGATTCATCAATTAGCTTCTTTGAACATGATTGTACTCTCCACATAAGTAGCACCATAGAGGAGGATGATGATAGTTATTTCCTCTACACCTTGGTTTCCTCTTTGGTATCCACCTCAACCTCCTCCCATATTTGACTAATAACCACCCCCCCTGCACCATATTCTCCCTATGGCTACACAGAGTTCTAATGTTGATACTACTGATTATTGTCTCCCATACTGAACAACTATTGTGTAATTAGAGGGGTCCAGTTAGATTATTGTGGCTATGTTATGTGTGAACTCCAAGATGTTGGATATTGATATTAAGTTTATGAGGGTGTCTAGCTTGGTGAAGGAGGGGTCTAACCTACTAGACTATGAGGCTAGTACTATGGTGAACTCAGAATCCATTGTGAACCTATTTAGGTTGCACAATTTTTATCAACCTCTAAGCCTAAAATTATTTGCTTCACTAAGGAGATATGTTGCACTATGATGGCAAAAACATTTTTGGATATTCCCTCTATATGTTCTTATAGATCTCTACAATTATTTTCATCATGTGTAGTTGATTTGAAAAAATTACAGTATAGATTTTAAGGAATTTTGATGTATTATTTTAGTAGATGGCATTATGTTGTGGCATGCCATACTACTCGGTAAAGTTCAAAAAATTCTATTTTTATTTTAGGAAAATCATTTCAATGGTGTCCTTATTTACTACACTCTATGCACCATAGGTTTAATTTAGGCTTTTATGTTTCATGATACTACTCAATCTTTTTCATAAAAACTTGTAATGTATTTTCAAACCTAGAGATAGCTATAAGATTTTTACTATAGTCTTTGATTTGTTCAACATGTAATGTAGTAATTTTGGCATTTAATTTTGTCTCATAATATTTTTGTGCATTGGAAAATAAAATCCTACATCATAATCCTTTAAAAAACCATGATAATTTATCTATATCTTTTAACATAAACTCTACATTGTTCATTATATTTGAAAATCTATGATCATAATCATAGATTGACTCTCCTAATTTTTGCCTTATTTCTTTCAAATCATGTAGAATTTGGTTAGTGCATTTCTTAATTTTAAACTCTATGATGAGCCATTTTTACACATCTTGTAGGCTTGTTGCTTGTATATCTCTTTTGTATATGAGTTTGAGTGCTCTCCTAGATAGAGCCCCTACTAATTCACACTTTTCTAAACTCACATTAGTAAGACCTTTGACTTGCCACTTCATTTTGCAAGTTAACAAATATTGTTCAGTGTCTATGGAACCATCATAAATGGTTAAATTCAAGAATCCTCTTACTTTATTCATTATAGTGGTAGGTATAGATGGAGTCTTATATGTAACTATTACTTGAAGTGATTACATCTTGAGTACTCCTACCTACGTACTATTATGTGCACTAGAGTAATTTTCATGTGCACTCTACCTTCTTTTCTTGCTTATTATTATTGTTTTTCAACTTCACCTAATCATATATAGTTCAAATCCTTCCTTATTGACTTTATTTGGATTTATATTCCCCAACGATTCAAGTTCTATAAAACTAGTTTTTCCCAAATCTTCCCCCCTTTATCGACTAGCTAAAAACTTCTACTAGGATTATAAGATTGGGTTATGGGGATGCATAAACTTTTAGTGAATAATCATTTCCAATGACTTCCTTATCTACTATGCTTGAGCCTATATTTAACTTGTGACTAAGTTTTGTTTCTTTTTGTAACTCTTCTTCTTCTATCAATACCCTATTCTATAGTTGCACACTACTTCTACCTTCCATTTATTCTAATCCTAAACTACTATCATCTTCTTCCTTGCATATCTCTTCTTCTACTCAATCTTCATCTTCTTTCTCTTTCTACCTACATCCAACATCATCCTCTTTATTTAACCTTCAATCATTATCTTGCTCATCTCTTATGCATACTCATTCATCAACTACTCTACTACTATTATTACTTCTATTACTACTACTTAGGTATCCATCTATTTATTCTATCTACTCTATTATCTCAGTTCCCTTTCTAAATCTAGATTTTTATTCTATCTCTTCTTCCCTCACATCTCCATTCTATATTCAAGCTCAATATCTAGTTACTCATCTATCCATCATTCATCATCACATGAACACATCCCCATACACCCAAATCAACTACTCCATATTGGTTGGAGTAAGCACCATGGCCTTTTCCACCACAAACATCTTCAACAGGAGAGGTAGTCGATGTAAAAATTTCCCTTTGATTCCTAAGATGAAGTGATCCTGTGTAACTTGAAACACTATATAGCTTTGTAATGAGAACTCAATAGTGTATCCATCTATAGTTGTTTCAACATGGTAATATTTCACTCTTGTCCATTAAATTTCTAGTTTCACTAATTGGTCTATCTTTTCTTTAGTCCAAGTAATAGTTTCTTCTACTCTAGGATGGAAGCAATAGTACTTGAGTCTTGTCAGCTAATTAGCTAGTAATTCATGTAGCTCATAGTTGAAAAAATCATATATTTCATTATATATATGTTCTTGAATGATTTCACTCATAGTGATGCTCATCCTTTTGGATTCTTCTTTTGCAAAGTGTCATATTTTTTGGTCTAACCAAGTTTCAATATCTTATTTTCTTGGTAACCATCTTAGCATAGATATCCTTAGAAGGAGTGTTTCCAAGCTCACCATAGCATTGTTAGCAGAGTTTCCTATTTCAATAAAATATGCTAAGGATGAGGATAACTAAGTTTTTGTAGTTTGTGCAGAGAAGAATAAGGAATTAATAATTAACATAAGCATAATAGAGATAATTGATGTGCATTCACAAGGAACTAGATTAATCAAAAAATTAATTAGATGTATAGGACATTTACACTACTTTTAAGATAGATTAAACCATAGAATTAAAAATGATAACAAAAAATATGGATAAAAACAAGAAATTCAATAGGTAACGATGAACCAGATAACATATATTGATCTTAGTAAAGGGGTCATCAATCTTATTCGTATAAACATACATATTTATAGTTGTTCTAGTTCATGAATATTCATAATTTTCATCATACATTGGTGCCAAAATGAGGAGTCTATTCATTTTATATCCTTGCACAAGATGAGAGGATAAGACAAAATACACAAGTTGATAGTTATATATACAATGCATGACTACCCAAAGAAATATCCTATGTAGCTTTCTTATCTAGTTTTTCTTCTCCCAAATTTTTTTTCCTATGAGGTGAGAGATTCAGGCATGAAGCCAGTGGTCAAAAATGCTACAATGTATTCTAGTCCTCCAAGAACCTATGTTACATATAATATTTGTAAATCAGGAAGATCATCTTCTATGGCACACGATGGTTCTTTGATATTGACCCAAGATAGGTGGTCAGGTCCATAGTTGGCCTTTCTATGTTTTACCATAATTTAAAATTGGTATTCTTGAAATAATACAATCTAGTAAGAGATCTATCTATGGAATATAGTTTTATTAACAAGGTACTTAACAGATTCATGATTTGTATAAAAAATAAAAAGAGTGGATAGAAGGTACTTCTTAAACTTCTACAAAGTATAGACCATAGACAAATCTTCATGTTCCATAGTGGTATAGTTTCTTTCAACTGGTGTTAGCTTCTTATTGGTAGAGTAAATTAGGTGATCTAGGTGATCTTCACTTGGTTGTGCAAGAATTATGCCAATGTTATCCTAGATGCATCAACATGGACATGAAATGGTTTTTTCCAATTGAGAAATTATAAAATAAGAGTAGTGACCACCTTTTCCTTGAGTGTTTTAAATTATTTCTTACAATATTAAGTCCATATGAACTACTCATTCTACTTTAAAAGTTCTTCCAATGGCATGGCTATCTTGTCATAACTACGAATTAACTTTATATAATAACCCATGTGGCTTAGAAAGGTATGGACCTCACACTAAGTTTTGGGCACTAAAAGGTGAAGAATAATATATACCTTCACTAGGTCTATCAAGAGTCCTTCTTTACAATTAATATGCCCTAGGAGCACACCAAAAGGCATTGCAAATAAGCACTTCTTCAAGTTTGATGAGATTTTTAATACCTAACAACACTCAAGCATGAGTTTGAGATTAGCATAATGGTCCTTGAAAAAACAATATACAATCTAATAATCTAAATAGACTTAGATTAATTTGTGAATGAAGTCTTTAAAGGCTTTAATTATTATTCATGAAAACACTATTGGGGCATTTTTCAACCCAAAGGGCATAATGGTATAGGAAAATGATCCCCATTATGTGGTGAAGGTTTTATTAAGATAGTCTTCCTCAACTATTTGGACCTAATGGTATCTTTAGAATCTATTTTTAAATGAGTACACTTCACAACCATCAACACCTTCAACGATTTCCTCTATGAATGGCATTAGAAAGGGATCTATCACATAGGATGCACTAGACACTTGATAGTCCACATAGATATAGATACATCCATCCTTTTTGATACTAATCACCATAGGACTAACCCATTTGGATTCAAAAATGGGAGTGATGAATCTAACATGGATCATACTGTCAATTTCCTTTTTGATGCATGCCTAGAGATTAGGATTCATCCTATATGGTAATTTTTAAACTGGTCAAGTGTCATCAACTAGCTTGATGTGCATCTTCCCTATGGATGAGTGGACTCATTTTATTTTTTTATATTTCCTTAGGAAAACATCTTATAATTCTTTTATCATCTTAAATATTTTTGTAATCTCTGTGTTAGTCTAATAGTTTCCTATTATGGTCATCTTTGGTTTTTGGTCCAAGTTGATGTTACACATAATAGTCTAATTAGGTCCATGGTAAGGGTTGTTCATATCAATATTTATGTATTAAATAGTTCTTGTGCTAAATTTTATAGTAATATCTAGGTGGTTAGATATTGGTTCAAATAGATTGGACCATTTTCCTTCATCTACTTAGAAGACAAGCTTTTGCTTTCTCAGATGAATCTCTTCATGTCAGTGTTCATCAGGGACTAGCATAGGTGTAATAACTTCGTGTGTTGAAGGTTCATTAAACAAATTTAAAGGTTCTTTATGTTCTTGATGGATATTTCTCAAGAAATCATCCATGGGACTTAGATCTCCAATAACTACTTCATGTATGGCCTAAAGTGTGAGACACAAGTCCATTCTTTGAAAAGAATAGGATAGTGTTGACCTCATGTTATCCTTTAGTAATTTCCATAACCTAGTACCCATGTGCCAATATTCATGAATATAGCATGCTCATGTCCATGTGCATAAAGTTCCATAGAATACATGCACCCATAGGTACTTTGATAAGTATGTTTCTTCATTTCTCCATATTATCTCACAAGCCTCAAATGTAAGGTTCAAGTGGTTTCACACCACTATAACTAATTATTCACCTAACTTTATTATCATAATGTAATTTATGATGTAGAGAAGAATTTACTTTATCCTCGTGGAGAAGGTTCTCTTTGTGGGTATGCCACCACCTTGCGATGTTGTCATCAAAAATGTGATCTAATGAACTCATTCAATCTTTTTTGGTGTCAGAATTCTTTGGGACACTAGACAAAATCATGTATCTCTATTTGTGATTGGAATCATGGGGATTCATCAAGTCTTTCTAGAAATGGTCCTACTAGTCTCCCTCTCATTACTAACCCATTAAGGTGGACAAACTTATGATGTTTAGGAAGCTAGCATGGGAAATTATCTTGACTATTGATGGTGTTACACATCCTACCAATGAGATCATAGTCACCATGAGCCCAAAATTTAGAAGCATTACTTGTAGTATCAGAAATAGAGTACTTATTTATCTATTAAAGAACACCATCTAGGGTGGGATCATGTTGTTCATCACTTCTAGCCGTGACATTATATATGTGGTTGATGTCTTCATCAACATTGGTAGGCTCTATATAAGGGGGTCCTTGTTATTGATCTAATGGGATTACAACATACTAATAATTGTTATAAAAACTAATGTAGCACTTCTTAAATATCAAGTACACATTGTTCTCATAGCACTAATGTCTTCCCAATATAGTTGGGTAATCATAAGCTTTAGCTAACCTTAGAACCTCAAAATATGCTTTGAATGGTACTCAAAGTATGTCAACCATAGCATTATTGAGGACCCCAATAGGGTGTGTGTGAGTCTTATTTACCATGAATAAGACATGAGGTGAAGGTTGTACCACTAGACTAGACATTTTACACCAAGCATCTTTAGTGAAGACATTGATTTCTGTACTAGTATATACTAATATGACTCGGATTACCCATCCATCGATGACAATATTAACCAATATTTCTCTATCTTCTAGGGGAGTATAGGAACTAAGAGTGTCCTACTATTGAGCATGATTTAAATATTAGTCTTCACTTTACCTAATGAGATGAGGTTGAACCTCATTTGGTAGATGGGTTTGACTCTTAAGCCAAGAGTTAAGCTATGGGGCAATATCCTCATCCACCATACACTTGCATAGTTCTTGAAAGTCATCGCATGCCATAGCTCAAAGTTAAACTTCCCCTTGCACATTAGTATATTACATTACATTCTTTTCCTTGAGGAATTGGATTTATCCTTTGATTTTGAATACAAGCACCATCATATCTTGGAGAAAATCTTTTTTTTGTTGAACATTAGGGTACTTCCTAGCTCATGGTTCTTCCCATTGTACCCTCTTAATTAGATTAGCTTTTAATTAGGTCTATCCCCCACTGTGAGTGATAATGTTTACTTGTTTAATTATAGGGATGGCTGGGCATGAATGAAATTATGGTTTATCAATTCAAATCATACTAGTTCCCTTTTCATTTTCCTCCTTGGTGATAACCACATATAGGTCAGAACAATCTTTTAACTAGTGGTCCTTTTTATAGAAAGTGCATGTCAAGTAATCTAGGCAATCCCATTGATAGTGATCTAGTGATACACATTTGTAATAGGTCCTAGGATGGAAACATACACCTCCTCATCCTCTCCCTCTTTCAAATCCATGATAGCCACCATTGTCTTGAGTATTTGTTATTGAGGCTTGGTGATAACTTTATGAATGTCACTGATCAGATGATATTCATTAGTTTCATGAGTGTAGGCATCAAAAATATTAAAATAATCAGACACCTTAGTGTGCATATCTTGATGCAAAAGAGGATAAGAGTATACATCATGCTCCTCATGGAAGATTTCACATGTTTGTTTAAGAACCATATAGATTCTCTTGCATGGGTAGCTACTCTTTATAAGTCTTTCAATTTCATAATCAGTACATAAAACACCACTATATGTCTCATGCACATTATTTTCCATCAAATTATCAATTTTTTATTCCATCAAGGTTATTTATGCCTCCATAAAGGGACTAATCCCAATATCATTACTTCTAACCACTTCATCACAGAGAGTAGCTTCCAAAGCCTTATGCATGTTAGTGAAGGCCCATTATGAAAAAGTTCATGAAAAGGGTAGTAATAATCTTTCCACAAACCATTGTGCATGCTAGGTAGCATTAATATCAAATGATAGGTTAGATAGTAATGTTTTTAACCTTACATCATATTCACACACACTTTTGGTAAGTCCTTATTTTATATCCTTCAACATTGCTATGCTCTACTATTCAAAGTTAGGAATGTCAAACTCCTTAAGGAAGGATTTTTTGAGCTGATCAAAGTCAACCACCACTTTCTAAGGGTCAATCATCTATTTCCACTTATACATGCACTCTAAATATGTAGTTACAAATAATGAGGTGTTATGTTCAGAAGATGTGATGCCTCATGGCCTCTAAATCAATTCATATTTATGGACATGCTCAACTACATTCTCCACCCCTTCGTATTCAGGTAAGTGCAATGTCATCTTGTAGTAGACTTTAGTTGGTTAAGGTGTTTGAACAGGTGGTTTTTGGGAACCTATAAGTCTGGTCCCTTGAGGAGGGAGTCCACTTCCTCCTGTGCCATAACCTAGTCCTCTTTCACCACCTCAGTAGTAGTGTTCATGGTATGGGGTGCATTAGTTAGTTAGTTAATGAAGTTTGGGTCTATATTATATCATTAAAGACCAACTGCAATAGGCATCCCAAGTTATGCCATAGAATTCCCTCGAAGAGTAAAAAATAGTGTTAAATCTAAATGAGCATTAAATAACTTAGTTTAACTATCCCTTATCGATTCATCTTTTGACTCCAAAATGTCTGTATCTCAATTTCACATGTGTACTCCATCTAACTCAAAGGCATGAGCACACACTCTATTTGGGGAGCCTAGTTGGTTTAGACATGGTTCCTCAATTCCTATCATCCAGCTCTTTTCTCCTTCATAGGATATAATTCACATAAAATATGGCTCAAAAGTGATGAGATCCTAATGTGTTTCCACTTCCTTACAACTTTTAATAGCTCTCCTTAAGTTCTCCTAATCTCTTCCCATGCTGCTCACTACCATGATCCTTTTCCAAACTTCATCATAATTCCCTTTTCATAGTGCATGCTAGATGGTTACCATTTTGAACCCAAAGTCTTTTATCAACCCATATTCTTTCCTTCCAAATGTGTGGCTTATACAGAAGAGGATTTATCCCTCAATTGGTATAGTTTCCAATACAATATCAATAAATAGATTATTAATTAAAAAATCAAAAATCTTAAAATATTAACCCCATGGTTCTTGTAGGAATTAAAACTTAGCTTCTTTGGGGCATGAATAGGTGGTCACAACATACTCCAGAATGTAGTTGTTCTGAACTCCTTTCCACCAAAATTTGACAACTCATGTCCATGAAACTCTAAGTTATGCTAAAACCCTTTGCCATTATAGCATCCAAGACCACCTCCTTCCAATATTCCTTATCATATTTAAACATATGCTATTAGCCAAACATGTAAAAAAACTGGGACCTCCAAAAAAAGGGTTTCATTTAAGGGACTGTATATATTCTACTTCACTCACTAATGTGTAGAGATTCTTAGCTTAAGATATGGAATTTCAAAATTATCTTCCACACTAGTAACCCATTATTCTATAATTTCTAGTGTAATATGCTCAAACATCTTCCCATGATTATGATTCAAGTGCTTTGGGTCATAGAAACAAAACAAAAATGTTGGTTTATTTTGTTTAAGTCTACCTCTAACATTAACATTTAACCCAACATGCTAGCACATTGGCCCTTTCATTCTAGATGTAGGTCTTACAATCTCATCCAAAGTTCATGGAAAAATACCAATTCCCATAGGTTTTTTAGCATATTTTGGATAACTTGTTCATATTCATGAATTAAGTAAAGATTATGTAAGATCATAAGCTTAATAATTCAATCCTATGAGTTATAGATTCTATTAGCATTATCATATATATTATACTCATCTTCTTACTTAAAATTAAGTTATTATAAAAGTAAATATTATATTTCTTTCACATAAAGAGTTTAAACAATAGTTCACACATCATTGATAGTAATACAAGTTGATACAACATGCTATCATATATTAAGCTTAAGAATTTACACCATAACATTATAGTATTCCTATGTTTCTCTATCCTCTCATAATGCTTTAAAATAGGGGTATTTATACTTCTTTTTCCCTAATCAAGTGTTTACAATCATTAATGTCATATATAGGTGTCCAATGAACTCTCAATAGACTGATAGTCATGGTGCTTAACAAAAAATTCTTCCTTAAGATTTGGGCCTCTATGCCCCTTAGATTCTTTCTCTATGCTATATCTCAACAACCATGTGTTCCTATCCTTGAGTGATGGTACAAACCCTCCTATAAATAAGGTTAGAGTGTCCCATTTGAACCATTATTCTAATTGCATCTTACTTCCCATGTGCTCCCCTAGTTTTCCACTTCCATCTTGAGTCCTATGTTCTTGGGTTCCTCTTGACTTGTTCTCCTCTGACTAGGTCCTCTCATGTTGGTCCTTACACACTATTGTCCTTTTTTGCCTTGTAGGTTCCATGCCATGGTGCTTCTATGCCTATATACTATGTGCCATGGTCCTTCCACACCATGTCGGTCCCACACCAAAATGGGATAACACTTAGTCAAAATTTAGTGGACAACATAGTATGTAGAGAATTCTATAGTAGATTATAAACAAACCATATATATCATGTAATATTATAGTATAGTGTAATTCATATGTTCTAAAATAAACTTTACCATATATAGCTTATTTAACTCTATTTAAAATGTTAATATCCTAAAGGAAATCAATAACACAACTTTTTCTAAGTTTAGTTAGTAGAGGAAATCACTCATGCTTCACCATATATCTTAAATTATAGACCTATATCATCTTTTGTAATATGTTGGTACTCAAAATCAATAAAATATGCTTTGTTATGACCTTTAGCAAATCTGATGGCTTTGTGTACATGTAAGTAGATGTTTCTAATTAATCTCATTTTAAATTTATTCAATGATCTTAAAACTACAAAAGTCTAAAAATAAAATATATATTATCACAATCAAGTAAAAAGGATATTTTATTAGTCTCTACCACTTTTTCAAGGATTCAATCTAATTGTCTAAGCAAGATACAAGTTTTAGCGTGTCATATAAGTCAAGATTCATCCATAGGTCTTAAAATTGAAATTTATCATATTTTTAATCCCTACAAATGATAAAAAGGGTAAGGGTAATGGGGAATGAAGGACAGTCTTTTCAATACTTTAAAGATCCAAAACTAGTGAATAAACTGAAATTCCCATTTTGAAGGCTCTCAAGTCTGTGTTCTAGTATATAACCCTAGATTAGGGTTTTTTACAATAAAACTTCAATAACTTTGAATTGAACTAGTCAAATCTCATAAAAACTTGTAGAATGTTAATATATGATGTTGGTCAAGATATTAAAGTGATTTATATCTTTAAAGGATTTTATATATGAAGATATGGATGACTGAGTATTAATATACATATACGTATGTCTAAAATAACATTTCATAGTCTAATAAGATTCACAACTCAAGAACTAATATACCAAAAGACTTTATGAAAATGTGTATAATCTTTTTTGTATAGATATGAAAATGGATTCAAGAATTTAGGACATTAGAAAAGATACTTATGATACTTTATTAATTCCATTCTTGTAATTAACATTCATAAAACCTAATTTTAATGTCTTTGCCAAGCATTGAGAGTTTGTTGATAGACATGAACTTATTGGTTAGATTAGACAAGTCAAATTAAATGAATCAATGCTTTAGCCATTATAATTAGTTGGTATTATTCATGTATAATATTTCTAGTTTGATTCAAGTTCAAGGTTATCATATTAGACCAAAACATTCAAAATGATTGAAACTCCACAAGATTCACAACCCAATGAGTACAATGTACAAAATCCTTTAGGATTGATTTCAATGTTCAATTCAAGAAAAAAATATCATCTCTTGAAAATTTATTAATCACAATAAGAACATAAATGAAAAACCTTTAAGGAATTATTTCAATACACATGTTTTCAACCTTTCTTAGTGAATCCATCTAAGGGATGATTCTTTGTTTGTATTTTTTGTTTAGGACTGCACAAAAGAGGATTTATTCAACATCACCTCCCATGAATGCAATAGAAAATATGAGAGACTAATGTCTTTATTCAATAATGTATATTGTAATGTAATGCTTGTGTATAAGAGAGATTTATCACATCAACACCATACTCTAACTTCCAACTTAATATTTATTGGTTGGTCAACCAAACAACTATTTGATAAGTAAGAACCATCAATCCCAACTAGGCATAACCAAAATTTAATTAATATACTAAATAAAATGAACAATACAATAATTAATGAGACTACTAAGTTGGTCACAAATTATTTTTTTATTTTTAACACTTATTATAATATAGGAATAGAAATATAGCTAACAACATAGTGATTGATATACTTTACAAAGACCTTGAGGTCACCAAAATTGGAATGTATAACCCCAATTATTTTTGTTTAGAAGTGTTTCATAGTGCATAACCATAGATGAAATTTTACACATCAACCTCCATTCTTGGTCAGTACCTAATTTTTTTTATCTAAATAAAAATAATGAATCATAAACTTATGGAGATCACTTAGGGATCCCAAAGAATCTATGGACTTTTTTCAATCTAATTTCTATTGGTTATTCCATAAAATATTTTAAGCACAATCAAGATTTGCAGCTCATCCTATATTATTTATATGACATTACATTAAGAGAAGGTAATATAGAAATGAAAAAGAACCTAAAACTCCTTGAAGATCTATAGCTTCCTGATCCAATCTCCAATCTGATCCACTCTTATCTATTAGTGCCTTACAAAGTGTATATATTGAAAAAAATGATTAGTTCAGATGATCTAAATTCTCTAAATTATTTTGTTTAAGATATAAAAAATCTCAAAAAAATCATAGGACCCCATTTATAATTTTAATATGTATTTCAAAATATTACAAAACTCTTTCCATTCCAAAATCCCACCCAAAGTTGTTGAGATTCAAAAAGTAGTCAAATCACAAACTTTGAACCATGTCCTAAAAATAAAACTCCCACCATGTCCCAAAAAATCCTAGTTCTTTATCATTATATTTTATAAAAATAGATATTTAATTATATTATGTTTATATAATATATACATATTAATATAAAATAATAGTTAGTAACACACACACACACACACACACACACACACACATGGAAGACAGGTTATGTAAAGTGAAAGAGTGTAAACTGATAGTTAAACCTCACTTAAAACCCATAATAAATAACTTGACATTTATTCTCACCATCATCATTGAATCTTCATGATATAAAATGTCCAAGAAAAAAACCCACCACCTTGTAAGTTGTGTATCCCTTTCTAATGGATCCATGTAATATAAATTCTAAATGTAATCTACATGGCACACATATAATCAAAGCTGATTTTATTGCGATAGGATCAACCTTTTTTGTGTATCTTGACACTCCTTTCCATTAAATCAATGTATATAAAGACAAAGTAAGTTTGTTATGAATTATTATAATTAGTTGTTAGAGGATGCATGGCAATAATCACTTGGACTTAGACAATATGTTATTTGGTTTTTCTCTCAAATTGATATCTCCTTTACACTTGAGAGGAATTGATCCACTTATAGCTTTATCCACTCTATCGAAAGGAATATAATTTCCTTTAGGAAAGGAAAAAAATTTTCATTTGAGATGATAATGGCTTATGGCTCTAGTATAGGAAGACTATGGATTATTAGTGGGGACCCACCACACATTGAGATGTTGATCTTGAGGATGCCACATAGGTTGATATTGGTGATTTAGATCCTAGTTTGTCTACCCCCATAATTAATTTATACTAATTTATTTTGACATACAAATACATTATTATAGAGCATAAAAGTGATGAAATATTTAAAGGTGCATTGGGTGATAATGGTGAGAAGTAATGGCAAGTTAGTAATCCTAGGTTTCTATTTAGGTTTAACTATCGATTTTACAACATTTCACTATACAAAACACCTCTTAAGAAATTTATTTGTAATTTTTGTGTTTTTATTTGGTAAGTACAAAATCATATTAGTTAATTGTGAAGTAGATAACCCAAAATAAAATTGTTTTCTATTGAGGATTTGAATTATTAAACACCCCCTAGAATAAATATTATAGAAGTAAATAACCTTAAATTATGTGATAGTAAGTGAGGTGAACATGGGCTTATGCTCAAACATAGGCATGCATCCATTAGGAAACACTAAATTTAACAACTATCCTAAATCTAGGTTTGGCATTTGATATGGGCCCCTTGGTATATGATACCATAAAAAATACCTTATCATTACTCCTCACCATCATCACTCATCTAAACTTTAAACCATTAAATATTTTTATGTTTTTTACGGTGTTTCATTTATTTCAAGGGTATGAATATGGTGTAAAGTATGGAAAGAATTTTTCATCAACCACATCATTCAATACATGTATTGAATCTATAAAATACCATTCTACCTTTATCTTCAAAGATAATTTCTCAAACTTTACATAGATCTCATGTCTATGGATGTGTTTGTATCTTTTTAATTCCTTTATATTGCATCAAACCCCTTACCATTTGAACTTCACCCATCCTCCCAACCTTTATATATATGTTTGACAAAATAATGTCAATCATAAAAATTTTAGGATCCATCCTAAATCTATATGCCTATGTGGTCTAAAAACACCAAAAAAACACATCCACACAACCACCATAGGTTTAATTGGCATTTTTATGATAAATTTTAGAGTTTCCCCAAGATAGTCATCATGACCATGAACGTTAACCATGCACACCTACTGATCAATTATAGGTGTAAATTATTAGATTCATTCCTACCATTAAAGTATCTATATCCCTTCAAATTTAGATTTACACCTAACAATTCCATTTGGATAAAAATATCCAAGGCCTTTTCAACAAACCCACTTTGTAAATCTCTCTCTCTCTCTCTCTCTCTCTCTCTCTCTCTACACACACACACACACACACATATGGAACAGGGATTTTACAAAGTAAAAGAGTGTAAATAGGCATTTAGACCTCATGATAAACCCATGATAACTTACATGACATTGGTTCTCACCATCATCATCAACCCTTCATGATATGAAATGTCTAATCAAATAAGCTACCTCCTTGTAAGTTATGTATCCCTTTTTGAAGGATACAAGTCATGTAAATTATAAATGTAATTTACATGACACAAATGAAATTAGAGATGATTTGATTGTGACAGGGATCAATGTTTTATGTGGGATTGACACTCTTTTCCATTAAATCAATAAATCTAAAGACAAAGTAAGTTTATTAGGAAGGATTCTAATTGGGTGTTGGAGGATGCTTGGAAAGAAATCCCTTAGACTCAAACAACATGTTATTTGATTTTTATCTCAAAATGGTATCTTATTTACACCTAATAAGATATGATCCACTTACAACTTCATCCACTCTATCAAGAGGGATATAATTTCCTTTAGGAAATAAAAAATTCTCATTTGAGCTCATAGTGACTTGTAGCTTCAATATAGGAAGATTATAGATTATTTGTGGGTACTCACCACACATTGATAAGTTTATCTTGAGGAAACCACATAGGTTTATCTTAGTGATTCAGATCTTGATTAGTCTTCCTTGATAATTAATATACATGAACTTATCTGGTTATAGTGTTTGATATGGGCCCCTTGGTGTATGATATCATTAATAATACCTTGTCATTCTCCCTCACCATCATCATTTATCTCACATTTAAACCATTCACTATTTTCATGTTCTATTTGGTGTTGTCTTTCTTATAGGGGTTTGAACATGGTGTAAATTATGGAAATGAATTTTCATTAGCCAAATCATTTTATGCATTTCCTAAATCTATAAAATGCCCTTCTCCCTTCATCTTCAAAGATAATTTCACTAAATTTTCATAGATATAGTGTCTATGGGTGTGTTTTTATGTTTTTAACTCTTCTATCTTACATTAAACCCCTTACCATCTAAACCTCACCCCACCTCCCCATCTCTTCATAGAAATTTGAAAAAACAACATTAGTCACAACATTTTGAGGATCCAACCTAACTCTAAATTCCTATGTGGTCTAAAAACACCAAAAAAACATGTCCATACACTCACCATAAGTTTAACTAGAATTTTGATGATAAAGTTTATAGGTTCCCCAAGATAGTCAACATGGCCAAGAATGTTAACCATGCACACATACTGATCAATTTTAGGTGTAATACATTAACACCACTAATGTAATTAAGTTACTTATAGCTCTTAGAGTTTGGATTTACACCTAATAATTCCATTTGTGTAAAATTTTCCAAGGCCTTTTTAACAAACCCACTTTGTGTTTATGTTTGTGGAAGAGGGGTTTTTTAAAGATAAAGAGTGTAAATTCATAGTTATAACTCACTCAAAACCCATGATAACTAACATGAAAATGATTCTCAGCATCATAATTAAGCCTTCATGATAGAAAATTTGCAATAAAATAACCCACCACCTTTAAAGATATGTATCCTTTTCTAATTTAAGAAAGTCATGTCAATCCTAGATGTAATCCACATGACTCAAATTCAATGAGAATTAATTTGACTGTGATAGGGATCAACAATTTACATGTAGCTTGACAAGCCTTTCAATAAACTCAATGTGACTAAAGACAAATTATGTTTGTTATGAAGGATTATGATTGTGGACTAGAGGATACATGGAAATAAATACTTTAGACTTAAACAATATGATATTTGGTTTTTCTCTCAAACTACTATCTCTTTTACACTAGAGAGGAATTGAACCACTTAAAACTAAAGAGGAATTGGTTTTAGGTATACCTAATCTCAACTAATGTTCTAAACTTGGATCCTTATTTTAAGCATAAGAATCTCTCAACATGCTTATCTAATGTAGGCAAGTAACTATCTCCTTAGAAATTGACTTTAAGGGTAAGTGCACAAAGTTGGGGGATAAAAAGTGGCCTACTTGTGGACATGATTTTCCTAAAATTTTAGAAATCTAAAATTTTGTAGATAATTCGAGATATCTACACTCAATATTTGAAGATGGTGTAAGAACATGAAATGTAGTATTTCAAGTCTAGTTTCCAAAACACTATTTTTTTCTTAAATGGTTAAGTATAACTAGATAAGACATCTAAAATTTTAAGAACTCCTATTTTTTTAGAAAATAGAGTAGATAGATGGCTGTGTGGTGCACCCTTTTTTAAAAAATATTTAATATCATTTGAATTACTTTAAGGAAAATTTAGATAAGATCTTATAGTTTGTGACCTATATTTTTTTATATTTTTTCAATAAATACTTTTTTTATGAAATTTTTAAGTAAATAGATCATGAAAAATAATGAAAAAAATGGATAGTCATCCGTGTGATGTGCCTAAATACCTTAAAAAAATGAAAGTGAGTTTTTCTTTTAATGTTTGTAGAATTAGGCCTAGTTTGTGACCATATAACTTGTTTGTCACTTGGTTCAATTAAATACAAATTACATAAACATGTATAAGTATGTATATTTGTGGCATGTAGTGGCCTAAAAAATGTATAGTTAGAAATCAACATAGTTTGAAACCTTAAATTAGTCCAAAAATTATAAAAATCATATTTTTGGAAAGAGGATAGTGTGCCCATCATGACAGTATTACTATTTTTAATTTTCACATTAAAATTTGTAATGTATTTGGTGATAAAAGTTGAATATTTTTATTTTTATCATAATATTTAGACTTGATTGTAGATTTCCAGGTCTAAGCTATAGGCTCAAGAATCCAAGCCATTCTCGAGCCAAAAGGCATGGGATTTGAATTCAAATTCAAATAGCACGATCGTGGTATTAATGTGATCACATTATTATCTACATTATTAATGTGATTAAATTACTTAATAATATGATCACATTAACAATATAATCACATTATATATTCACAATACCTAAAAACTTGAATTTTCATTTTGACCTACTAAAGGAACTAATAGGCTTAGTAATCTTAATAACAAAGTTTGGTTGATTTATATTATTATTTGGGACCAATGTTCTTGTCAATATTTAATAACATTAAATGATATTTGGATATGTATTGACCTATGAATCAATTTATTGTTCATTTGACATGAGTCTAATATTTCTTAAAATGCAAATAGTCCTAGTTCATCCTCTACATGGTCAAGAAGTCAAAAGTTGGATTTTGGTGATTTACTTATCCAAATCACTCATAATTTGGTATATTGGATTTATATTTCATTTTTGCATGATCACATAAATTATATTATCTAAAAACTAATTTGAGTATAATGATCCTTTGATTGAGTACTAATGGACCTATAATATTGGGTCTAAAAGAGAGTTAAGTGATATTATAAATGTTTAATGATTAGTTTTTTGAAAGTTGGTATTTTAAAAGGAATTTATAGTCTTCACAAGATTCAAATGGTGTTTTAGAACAACAATAAATAAATCAAGAGTCATTGTATTTTGTGTCAAGTGTATAGACAATCCTAAAAGAGGTTGAAATTGGTTAAACAAGACCACATTAGTTTTTGTGGATAATTGGTGATGTTTGGAACTTGTAAAAAACTTTTATAAACTTTGTAGTATTATATGAGGATCTGATAATATTGTTTGAGTCAATAAGTGAAGTTATATAAGAATCTATTTTTAAGGTATATCAATGCGTTAGTACCCTATTTTGCATATAAGAAGTTATCTTTTGCCAAGTTTAGAGATGTTGCAAACATACATGCTACAAACATGCATGCCTTATGATATAATTAATTTTATCATGAGATGTCATAAAATGCATTTTTAAACCTAAGGCCAAAAATTATCCTTTGGAGTACCAATCTAGTTATGCATTTGAAGTAAATTGGGGTTATTTTGAGCCTCTTTAACCTAATTTCATGATTATAAAATGTGATTTGGGGGTTGATCAACTCCAATTTCATTAGCTTGGTTGAATCAAATAAACTTAATTGATTTATATGAAATTTATACATGTATACAATGTGCTTTTGAGTTCAATAAACTTAAAGTCATAAGATAATTAATGTAAATCTTGATTAGTTCAAGTTTGAGGTAATTAGGGTCAAAATGAGCTATGTGAAAATATTTTAAATTATATATTCAGTGTGATTTAGAGTGAAATTAACCCTAATGTCATGTAATATATAATTAACCAAATATTTGATTCATTTAATACAAGAGGAATTTGAGACCAATTTCAACCCCTTAAAGAGAAATATATGATTTTGGGAAAAATTAAAAGTTTGATTTTATCATGAATTGATCCAATTAGTCAAATTGTGCAATTAGGGGTATTATTTGGGCAAAATTGAGCCCCTAAACCAAATTTATAGCTCAATCAATTGTATAACATGTATGTGTTAAAAACACAATCATTTTGGGGTGACTTAGTGATGCAATAAAATCAAATTCAATTCTAATTCTTCAAACTCTTAACCATTCATCATAAACATTCATGAATCATATAAACCATTCATTGAAATGAACAAAGAAATAATGCAATATCAAAACACATAACACATGAATTATGTGAGAAACCCTCATAGAGGAGAAAACCCAATTGAAACAAGATTTTTAATATTTTCATATAAATATATTTATTTAATTTATATTATTACTAATTAATCAAGGAGTACCCACCCCTTAATTTAGTCAAGCACCCACTTGACCTTTAGCTAAGGAGTTTATAACCCCCTAGATGATCAAACACCAATTCAATCACCTCCAAAATAATACCCAGATTTTATATAATGTATTACACATAAAATTATATATTTATCTTTCTCTAACACCTAAAAACCTACCTTTTTATCTCATATAAGCCTCTTCCTCTTCTATATCACTCAACTAGACAAATAGGCTTATCTTGCTTTGAAACAAGCAATCTAATAACTCACCACCTTGAGCACCACTATGTAATCTTAATGACATGTTAAAAATTTATTTATTATTCCTTTAATTCCCTCACATAATTTTTAAAACTATCATACCATTTGATTCACTCGTGAAACGTCTAACTAGCACAATTAGGCCAACTCATAAAAAAAGGCGTAATAACCTTGAAACAAATCTACTTACTTATTCATGACCCAAAATAAATAATGTTAGACCATTGTAACATATTAAACATGAATTTTTATACTTTTTATATTCTCTTTCCCTTCTAAAAAATCATATATAATTTTATTCACACACCAATAATCTAACAAAAACAATGAGGCCAAAATGACCTTCTAAATATGCATTATTCTTTCTCTAATAATTCTTGGTCAGTCACAACAATTTTCCTTAACCATTAAGGATAATTTACAACTTTTAAAAACATAAATATATATTTTATGACACTTTAAATAAAATTCACATCAACTTATTATGTTGGTCATGCTTCAAAGGGCTCAAAATAACACACTAGGCTTAAACAAGACCTAAACGATTAGCCTTCCATTAGGCCACATGTTACACTTAGACACTAAAAAATTTAACCAAATATGGAAACCTTTTAAAAACTTTTAAATTTTTTCATCCAATCCATATTTATTTTTAAAAATTCATACAACACTTTCGAGTCACTCTCTCACCTTATGAAATCTATGTTAGCCCTCAAGCCTTCAACAGGTCCCATGGAGACCTAATTCACCTTCATGTAACACTTTAAGACACTATGATATATATGGACATTATAAATGACCTAAAATAATTTATTCACTTTAATTCATTATCTTTGATCATTTTCCATGCTTAAGAAACATTACATCATTCTCTCATACTGTAAAAACTCCATTATGTCTTAAAGACCTATTTGGCTTAATTAGCCCAAAAACACTATATTCACAAAAAAGGTGCAAATTAATTGAATATAAAATTTCCATGTACAATCCAAATATGTATTTAAATCTCAATGCCTCATTAAAATAATATAATCTATAATATACCTTCATTCAGCCTCCAAAGGCTCATAAACACCCCTGAATGAAGCCTACTCAAACCTACAATAATTATATTAAACAAAAGTCAACTTTAACCTGAAATAAATTCACCTATATATATATATATATATATATATAGATTAAAAACTCTAATTCACTTTAGTTATGATATATATGGAGTATAATTAGTTTTTTATTTTTATACCAACAATATTTTATCAATACTTTGTCCTCTACAATCATTTATGTGTACCTTGGTTTATTAAACAAACACAGTCAACAACAATCAACTCTCACATACAATAAATGCAATTGTAAGACTAATCAAAACTCATAATCATTTTTCATATATATCCCTTGAAGTCATATATCACTTTTATTTTTACACCACCTCAAATTAATCCATTATAAAAAGTTATAAACAAAATACTACTAACTAGTTTTCCTTTGTATAATGGTCACTTGATATTGCAAATTTGGTGATGGAAACTACTGAAATCTACCTAGAGACCAACTTTTCACTACCATAAATTTTTATATACATCATGACAAGATATTAAACTTGGAACACATTATCTCCTTTCATATTTTAATCTATCTATATACCAAAGTGATCTTAATACCTTCACATGTGTGAATGTTGATGTCATCAATTTGCCTACTAAACCTTATTTGACCAAGGATGATCTAGATAAGTACACAAGCATTCAAAATTATTAATATAACCTAAAAAATTACATCAATAAATATTAACACCTCATATGACCTATGAAATAGTAACATAACATAAAAATCATTCTCTATCATCCCACAAACCTATATAGATGATATGCACTCTTAAATCCACTTGGAACATATCACTTTGGTATTGATGCATTATGTACTAATATCACTATGACATCAATGAAAATAAATGAATATCAATAATATGATCAAAAATATCCCCCTGTATCATTTATGACAAACACCTTTCATAATGCTCTCCCAAAGTGAACAACTCCATTTTGAACTTTCTACCAATTTGACATTAATGACAAAGGGTCTCTTCCTCAACATGTGAACTTGATCCTTGGAACTAAAAAACTATTAAAAAAGATTAGAAATATCCCCATAAAATCATTTTCATATCATATAAAATATTTTTAAACCATACTCAACCATACAATCTTATTGGAATTGAAGCATCTCACATATGTTACTGCTCACTCTATGCATACTTTGCATATTATCAATTGAAGAGATCATACCTCTATTTGAATTGATCCATGATTCTTATAGTATAGAAAACATGCCCAAAATTCACATACTCCTTAAGAAACCTAAGTTATCTCCCCCTAACTCCATATTCCACCTAAACAAAACCAAAATATTGCTAACATAAACAAGAAAACTTTCTTAGAAGAACATAGAGCCATCGTCATCCACATATAGGTTACCACAACTATCCAACATCATTTCATGAGATAACTGAATAAAATTATGATATTATTGGGACCAAATGACCTCTTAAATTTGTCTAAAAACCTTCTCATATAAATAAAATAACCACAACTAATCTAAACAAAATAACATGCTCAAATGAACTAAACTTACTTGAATCCATGTTTATATAAGATCTCTTCAAGCTACCAACATGAACAAGATACCTCATTAGGTCATATATGGATGATATATTATTTCATTCATACATTAATTCTACTACAATATGAATTTACCTTCCCAAGATTGGCCCTTCAAGGACTTCTCTCATGCATAAGAAAAGATACTCCTTTCCTAGGTTACTTCGAAGATATATATTGCAAACAAAGATACATGAATTGAAATTCTCATACCTTTGCACCAAGGGACTACCTATAGCACACCATAACCTCATTTAATAGTTATATATCAACATTTATATTAGATCACCATGTTTGGTGACCCAACTCTATGTACAACCTAATATACACCATGTATAGGGTTTCTTGCATTAGAACCCTTATGCCAATCAAGGATACTCAAAGTAAGATAATTTTTCACAAACAAATTTAGATATTCAAATAATTTATCATTTATTTTAATAGGATATATACATATTTTAAAATATTTAAATAAATTTATATTATACATACTTAAATATATGCATATCAAGACAAAGAACATACATTGACCCATTGACTAGTCTCTCACTTATCAAACTTACAACACCATTCCATGATTATTAAAATGATTGGAGTAATGCCTATATTAAGCCTAATAGAGATACCTAACATAAAAAATAAAGATTACCAACTCTCCATACTCTCACTAGTTTTCTTGTCTTTCCTAAGCCTCCTTATAGGCTTGATTGACTCATCCATATTTCTTTGACTCCCTTGTCAACACACCCTGATATAGTCTTCTTGTCTTGCCTTCATATATACCAAAAAAAATAAACCATCTTGATTGATATGCTCATCAACCAATTCATCCTTGGTCTCAATTTTTTCTCTCTTAATAGTCTTAGGTCTCCATATCCATGTATGACCTCTTCCTTGCACACTAGGATCTCCATACACCTTGTTTTGCCCTAAAAATTCATTCAACCTATTTTTACAATATTTTTCAATATGACCAACTCTATGACATTTTAAACAAATAATATCATTCATAAATTTTTCTTGATGATGGCTATTATCTCCTTTTGACAAGTTACTTTTCTTTTTACAATCTCTTTTAATGTGACTAAACTAATTGCAAGCATACAATTGTGTATGAGATGAATTGACAAACCTAATGTCATTAGGCTAACTTGCTAGTATATCACCTTGTTTTTCATGATATCATCATGCTTGACTTGATTTGATTACTCTTGCTCAACCATTCTCATTTTTACCACTAGCTTCTCATCCTCAACCTTGCTCATGTTGACCATTAGCATTTAATGCTCAAACTTCAAGGATCCTAGCTTAGTTTTCAACTAATCACACTCATCCTTATTTGACCTCAAAATTGAATTTACATCCTCTAAATAATTTTTAAGATCATGGATAGTCATCTTATCTTCTTTAGCTATTTCCATCATTATCTCAAACTTGGTTTGAAGATGACTCACCTTTCCTTCACATTCTATAAAGGACTTGACCTGCTTTCTAAGATTTTTGATGATATTTTCATATTCATATTACTTTGATTTTGAGTTACAACACATTATCTCAAAAGAACTAACTACTCTTTAAGACATTTTACCATCAATATCAATCCTTGATTCTCTTTCCTTAGTTGCTTAGCAATTTTATGCTTCAAGGACCACCTTTTTAGCTATCAAACCTTCCTGATGGACCTACTCTGATACCAATTATTAGAAGCATAATCATTAAGAGTGGGGTAGGGTGAATTATTTATACAAAAAAATCAACTTCAATTCTAATTATTCAAGCTCTTAACCATTTAATGTAAACATTCATGAAGCATATAAACCATTCATTATAATGAACAAAGAAATAATGCAAGATCAAAATAAATAACACATGAATTATGTGGAAAACCCTAATGAAGGGGGAAAACCACTTGAAAAAATATTTTTAATACTGTCCTATAAAGACATTTATTCAATTTAGATCAGAACCAATTGATCAAGGAGTACCCACCCCTCAATTTAGTCAAGCACCAACTTGACCTTTAGCTAGCACCAATTAACAAGGATGATACAACCCCTAGATGATAAGGCACTAACTCAGTCACCTCCAAAATGATATCCACATCTTATCTACTATTTTATACATCTAATAATAGTCTTATATTTCTATAACACTTAAAAACATACCTTTGTGTCTCATACAAGCCTCTTCCTCTTTTATATGACTCAACTAGACAAATAGGCTTATCTGGCTTTGAAACAAGCAATCCAATAGATCACCACTTTCAACACCACTATATGATCTTCATGGAAATCAACATGTTATTTTATGCCTTTAATTCCATCACATAATTTATCAAACTTTAATACCATTTTCTTCACTCCTCAAATGTTTAACTAGCACAATTAGGCTAACTAAGCAAAATAGGCCTAATAGCCTTAATACAAATATGCTTACTTATTCATGATCTACAAAAAACAATGTTAGAACCTTTTCACATATTCAAAATGATTTTATGATATTTTTAATATATTATTACCCTTCTACAAAATCATATATAATTTTCTTCACACACCATTTATCTAACAAAAATAATGATACCAAAATGGCCATCTACATATGCATCATTCTTTCTCCAATCAATCTTGGTCAGCCACAAAAAATTTATATAACCCTTAAAATCTTATTTAACACTTATATAAACATCAAAATATATCTTAGGATATTTTACATATAATTTACATCAACTTATTAGATCAACCATGCTTCAAATGGCTAAAACAACACACTAGGCCTAAGCAAGACCTATGTAATTAGCCCTCCATTAGGCCACATGTTACACTTAGATACCAATAGACTTAAACAAAATATGAAAACCTTTTAAAAACTATAAAACAATTTATTCCATGCCATATTTATGTTTAAAAGTTCATATAACACTTTCAAGTCATTCAGTCACCTTATGAAATCTCTTTTAGCCCTCATGCCTTCAATAGCTCCCATGGAGACCTAATTCACCTTCATGTAACACTTTAGGACACTATGATCCATATGACCCATATCAATGACCCAAACCACTTCAATAAATTTAAATTCATTATTTATTATAATTTTACATGCTTAAGAAACATCAAATCATTCACTCATACTCTAAAACCTCCATTAGGTCTTAAAGACATATTAGGCTTAATTAGCCCAAAAACACTATCTTCACAAACAAGGATCAAACTAATTAAATTTAAACTTTACCTATACAATCCAAATATGGATGTGAATATAAATACCTAAGTAACATCATCCTTTCCATAATACACCTTAATTCATCCTCCAAAGGCTCATAAACACCCCTACAAGAATCCTTCTCAAACCTGCAATAATTACAGTCAACAAAATTCAGCTTTGACCTAAAATAAATTCATTTTTATGAACATTCAAACTAAAAATTACTTTTAGGATGATATATATGGAATTTAATTATTTTTTTATGTTTATATCAATAATATTTGATCAATAATGTTTTCTCTATAATCATTTATTTGCACCCTTGTTTATTTAAAAAAAAACACAATCAACAATAGTCTTCTCTCATATGCAATAGATGTAATTATATGACTAGTCAAACATCCTAATAAATTTTCCTAGATATCCCTTCAATTACTATACCAATTTTAGTTTTATAACGCCATAAAACTCATCCATTATCAACACTTATTAACAAAATACTATTACCTGGTTTTCATTTGTATAATGGTCACTTGATATTGCAAACTTGGCTAAGTATGGAAACTAGTGAAATATGCCTAAGAGACCAAATTTGCACTACCATAACTTTTTTTATAAATCATGTCAAGACCTAAAAATTTTACCACATGTTCTACTCTCATATCAAAATCAATCCATATACCAAACTACTCTTGAAACCTTCACATGTGTGAATGTTGACATCATCAATATACCTACTTAGCTTGATTTGACAAGTGAATAAGGATGATCTAGACAAGCACAAAATAATTATAAATTCTTCTTATCACCTCCAAAAGTACACAAGGAACTCTTTACACCTCATATGACCTCTTAAATAGAAACATAACATCAACACCATTCTCTATCCTCCCAAAGACCTGCACACATGATATGCACTCTCTAATTCACTTTGAACCTATCACTTTGTTATTAATGCATTATGTAATAAGACCACCTTTACATCAAAAAAAAAATGCATCCAAAGAACATGCTCAATAGTATGCAATATTTACATTGCATAACTAACCCTACTTTTATCATAAATGCAAACATGAAGGTAATTGTCATAAATAGGTGAACAAGTAGCTCAAATGTTATATAATTACCTTAGTTATTGGACGTTATATCTAATATCTTAAACCCTAAAAATTTTACCATTTACATTAAACCATAAGCCATAAGAACTAAACACCAAAATATTTAAATTATATACCCCAAACCTTAAATTAAAAAAATTATCCCCAATTAACATTCTTTATATATAATAAGAATTAGGTTCACAGGGATGAACTTGGTCAAGAATCTTATCACTCATTAAACCATAATTGACTTAATTATCTCAATCTATGATGATGTGTGGGATAATTAAGCTCAAAATCACATTCTTTACTCATAGATATAGGTTCAAGGAGCTCAAATTTGCCCCAATTTCCTTTATGATTGTACCTTATATATCATTAATACCTATACCCTAAGCCCTAATCCTTAAATTTTCTAATAACTAAATTATAAACCATAAATATAAACTCTTTAAACCTTGAACCAATCATTTTGCCCAAATTGACATCATTTAGATGAGTAATTAAGTTCATAGAGCTTAGTTTGGCCTAAATCACTTGACTAATTACCCCATTTGACTAATTCACTCAATCTTCATGATGAAATGGGGTATAAAGATAACACAAAAAAAACATTATATAGTCACAAATGGATCCAAGTGATTCAAATTATCCGCAATTATATTTATGATTGACCTTGTGTACCTTAAACCATATATACATTATAAACTAAGCCCTAAACTACAAACCCTAAACACTATATCCTAAATTTTAAACCATAAGATTTCCCTATTTACCAATAAATTTAGTCATAATTAACATCTTTTGTATTGAGAATTAGGTTCACATGACATAGAGCGATTAAAAATTATATACATTTATTTAAACCTAAATCTTATGCCCTAATCCCTAGTCCTTAAAACATAAATTATAAGCCCTATGCCCTAATTCCCATTACATGTCACAAACATGTATGCCTTATGATATAACTAATTTTATCATAAGATGTAATAAAATACATTTTTTAAACCTATGGCCAAAACTTAGCCTTTTGGAGTACTATTATAACTAGGCATATAAAATAAATTGGGGCTATTTTGAGCCCCTTAAACCTAATTACATGACTTTAAAATGTGATTTTGTGGTTGAACAGCTCTAATTTACACAATCACCATCATGATTGTACCTTATATACCCTTAAAACTATACCCCAAGCCCTAATCCTTAAATTTCCTAATCCCTAAACTCTAAACCATAAATACAAAATTTATAAACCCTAAACTAATCACTTTATCCCAAATTAACATAATTTATACTAATAATTATATTTATAATTGACCTTATGTGCATTAAAATTAAGCCCTAAAAACTATACCCTAAATTGTAAACCAAAAACTTTCCCTATTTACCAATCGATTTAGTCTCAATTAACATCATTTGTAGTAAAAATCTGGTTCACACATGGCATAGAGAGATTAGACTTTATATATGCCATACAACCTAAACCCTACATGCCCTAATCCCTAAACCCTAAAACATAAATTTTAATCCCTAAACCCTATGCACTAATGAATTAATCCATAATCCATAATCCCTAATCTATATTAAGTATAACATGAACATAATATTTAATAATGTGAATATGTTATTTAATAATGTGATCATATTATTCTTAATATAGACAAAACTCAGTTCTAAATGTTAAATTTTAACCTCAACTGAGTATTAAGAATAACACAATCATATTATTACATAACATGATCATGTTATTACATAATGTGATCATGTTATTACATAATGCGATCACATCATAATGTGATTTCATTATTACATAACATGAGTGCTTTATTATTAATATATGCTTATCAATATGTATGTTAAAGAACCTTGTATAAAAAATAACATGATCACATTATGTAATAATGTAATCACATTATATAACATGATTGCATTATTATTATTATTATTATTATTATTATTATAATAATAATAATAATATACTAAGATCAATTTTCAACATTTATTTTTAACCCAAACTGATAATTTTGTCCCCACAAACATTTTTTATGTACTTTCTATGGGACTTATGGTACCTGTGTACTTGATCCCACCTTTGGAAAGCTATCAGTTATCTTTGATGGGTTATGGATCACATTCGAGGAAGAGGAAGATATTGAAGAGTAAAACACCATATAAATTACAAGATTTGAGAGATAAAAACAAGATACAAATGCAAAAACTTCATGGTAGATAGCGTACAAACCCTAATCGTGAAGAACCAAATGCCATAAATAATGAGCCAATTGACCATAATGAATTAAAAAATGATGAAATTAACCATAATGAGTTAAAAAATGATGAAATTGACCATAATGAATTGAATAATGATGAAATTAACCATAATTAAATGAATAATAATGAAATTGACAATAATGAATTAGATAATTTTGGAAGTTTACATTCAAAGTTTGAAGTTTTTGATTTTATTGATGATGAGTCTATGTATGATGCTTTACCCCCCATGAATGAAGAAAATTCTATGGAAACAAATAATTATTAAGTTAACCATCAATAAAATTTCATGGAAACATATAATGAAGAAATAAATAATGAATAAAATGTCATCCCACCTCTAAACAATGAAATTAATAACCATTTTAAAAAACACCCTCTCAAAAAATTCCACCTTTAACAACACCTATAAAAATTGTGTGTAGAAAAGACAAGTACTTAATTGAAGTCAATAAAAATATTTTGGAGCCAATGCATAACAAAATGTCTAATCACCATTGAACAATACTATCTCCAAAAATATGGTATACTTTCTTTCATAATTTGGATTATGATAGTCAAAAATGTCAGTTATTTGTTTCATTGATAAAATTGATTAAGATGAGACCTATAATGTACACATTAGGACTAAGAACATCTAACATGGATTATAAAAACAATGAAACTATTGAAAATCTACATGATGCATATCATATTGTAGCCCTGAAATCATGCACCCAAGATTGTAATTCTACCTAGTGTATACTTACAACCTATGTAGTAAGTGACCAAACAAAAAAAATGAATGATTTAAAAAACAAGACAAACACTTAATATAAATAGGAATTAATTAATAAAAAAATTAAAAGGTGTGAAATAATTAATGAACCTAATACCAATGAGCTCTAGGACTTTTCTAGTAGACTTCCAAGGCTATAGTCTATACTCTCAAAGAGTTACTTGCTCAATTTTGGAAAGACAATACCAGAGTTTTACCTAATGCATGAGATGTAGTAAAAAGAATATTTGGTTATTATAACCATGAACCACATCCAAAACATTTATTGGATATGACTCAAACATAATTGTACTATAATTTTTTTGAAAACCATCCATAAATTTCTATTTGTCAAAAACATTTTGAGATGGTCAAACCTTTTTATGTAAAAATAAATCACACATGCACCACTTGTTGTTGTAGGCAACATGTTGAATTTTTAATGCACTATGATATTTTTTGCCATATTCATTCTACTTTGTATACTAAAAACATTTTTTAGGGGTGTGGCATTGAATTTTCACCAAAATAAGCTAGAGAATTTATTCCAACTATATTTTGCAAAACACTAGATGTACAATTATTTTATAACAAATCATGTTTAAATGGAAATTGTAGCATTTGTAAAGGATTGACAAAATTAAAAAAATTTATCCATGAGGATATTACAAGTGAAATTAGATAGGAATTAGTTGGTTTAAGTAAATATAAATCATTGACTTATCAATTAAAATATGGAAAATAATCTAAAAGGTGTGTGCTTGTTAAAAAAAAGATACATGTTTCTTATTTTTTTGTCAAATTTAGAGAGAAGATTATTTATGAGTATGCAAAGAACACACACAGGGATAAATGGTTAGATGAACATTTAAATATAATAAAGGATACATTCTCACTTGGTTTAATTGTTTTAGTAGTTGATTTTGATGAAAATTACACATTCAAACCTCAAATGGAAGTTCGATTGTAGTATTACAACTCATCACATGTTGTCATATCTATGTATATAACATTTATATATGCACATAATAGTATATAAAAACAACAAAAAATATTAATGGAGTACCATTTATATACCATAGATGGCTGATCACATTGTTCAAATTATGTGAAAGGTTTTTTTTAGAAGTTTTATGAATAGTTGAGTCAGAGGAGGTAATCATCAAGTAGTAATAAGTAGTAATAATCTACCCACTCTTGTGACTCACACTGATTCCAAACAAAGTCCACACATGTAGAACAAAAACATACCAAATGTTTCATATGAATAGTAAAAAAATTGAATTTGAGATATGAAATGTGTGGAGGTCACTTGAACCTGTTAAAGTCATACAATCCTCATACTTTGCTAGGTGTTCTTCCTCAATTAACCAAAAATATCCAAAAATAGTAGAACATGGTTGAGCACCATGACACATGTTATCATTACACCATTCAACTACAATTTTTACATTGGTCAAATGAACACCCTCTTCAAATTTTAACTTCTCCCTTGTAATATCTCTTTTTACACATGCTCCAAAATCATCATGCTCCGTTTTTCCATGGTCAGCCTCGATGAAAATCCATATATGTTCTACACAAGTGGTAATGTGCATCCTTCTCAACTAATAAAATATACATGAATTATTGAATGGTGATGTGGAATTGTCTGACTGAATGTAATGTTGATTGAAAGTAATGCTCTTCTGACTCAGTTATTCATAAAACTTCTAAAAACAACCTTGCACATACTATGAACAATGTGATCGGTCATTGATGATCTAGAAATGGTACTCCCTTAATATTTTCTATTTTGGAGTGTGAGTCATAAGAGTGGGTGGATGAATAGTTAAGTGACCTCTATTTCAAATGAGTGTGAGTCACAAGAGTGGATGGATGATTTCAATAAACACATATCAGGTTCTAACAACATTGCAACTTACAAATATGACATCTTCAGATGACTTTGACCATGTATTTGATCTAGTACAACTAGGTAGAATATTTTTATTATGTACAATTTATTCTCATTATATATATTCACATTATCATTGAAAATGGTTTTTTATGATATAGGTCATATTTTTGTAGTTATTATAGATGAGGATAATGAAGAGGTCACTAATTACTACTTATGTTGGTGTGTAGAGAGAAAGAAAAAATTGACTTCCCCAATTATATATAGAGAAAACATTGACTATGCCACTGGGTCAGTGGTAGTCACTAAAATTTAGTGTTAATGATATCTTATATAATATTCAAATCAATGGTTGTTTGAAGAGTTTAAAATACACAAGAAGATATTGCACTATTCAAATTTGATTCTTGTAATGAATATTCAATTACAAAATATCATGGGAGGCCATTAAATAGGAAACTATGGAAACTTCAAGAGTTAGACCATGAAGCTATTATTGATAGTGGTTCATTAGATTGAAATACATAAGTATTTTAACATTTTGAATTTAGATCTAATCAATTTTACTATTTTTTTTTCCTATGTAGTACATATGAATTTCATTTTTAATTACTTACTAACAATTTTTTGTAGGTTAGTGGTGCCAAATAAGCTTTCATCTTAATGTGGTTAGCATTGTCAGTAGATAATTCTATATTCTTAAACATAAGAGAAGCTCAAGTTGGAGAAGATCAAAGATCAATTTGGACATGATTGAAGCTCAAGAAATGACCTATAGGTTTTTTTTACGTGTGTTTGAATATAGGCTTAAAATTTTCATTTTTTTGTATTGGGAAGGGCATTCTTGAGGCTAGAATGGGTTGTGGGTTTTTTTATCAGACCTGATGGGAGGCCAAGAACCTAATAATAGATGTTATCTACCCAGTCCAAACATGTTGGAAGTGTTAGTTTTCAATAAAAAATCATCAAAACTAGAGTTTTGAAACCATAACTTAAACTTTGATAACATTTATTATCAGTGTTTACATGCTCTAAAATTATAGTGAAAATGCACTTCCATATTGATTTGAACATCATGGTGGTGTGATAACATGTAATTTGACTATCTATATGGGATCAAATTGATATATTCTCAATTGGAGGTCTATGAGGTAGAAATGGTAGTTGGAGATCAAGAAGTTGCTTGTTGTATACACCCTAAAATTAGTCAAGCAATCACACATATCATATCTTTTCACATTCCTTTCACAAGAGACTCTTACTAGAGAATATGATCCTTTTTCACATTAGCCATGTATTTTGTTTTAGTCATCCTAGTCTTGTTTCATGGTTTAAACACTTTTTTTTATTATTCTTAGTTATCTCAAGGTTTTCAAATGGTCATTCCACCTCATCTAGGTTAGATTTCCCATGTTAATTCCATCCCCCCACGTCTCGATCTTGTCAGATAAGAGCACCAAAATTGGACTATAGAAATAGACCCTAGGGTGTCCTATTTAATCACTCCTATCCTTTCACAAAATGAAAGCTAGATCCTAATTTGTAACTCTGTCCCAATTTTACATAACAAATTTTAGACCCTATCTCAGCCATTTCATCTAATTTTTAGATAAGTCTTATTTCCTTCATATTTATTACTATTTATAGAAAGGTTAAAAAATAATTAAATTATGAAAATCATGTAATCATATAAAATGTGGAAATTGGTAACTTGAGTGTGGCTTATGATGCCTAACCCATAGGTCCCTCTTGCATGCTCTCATGACCCTTCTAGACACCTTGCTTGTTTTGAGTTTTGAAACTTGATTCTAGCTCAACTAGACTACTTTTCCCATGAAAAATGCATCCCCAAAGTCCCATACCCTTATGAAAATAGCACCCACCTTGAAATATAGAGTTATACCCTAGGGTGTCTAAGTATGATGCTCCTATCTAATCACATTTTGAGCCTAGGTGACCATTTTGTACTAATTACTCTTTCTCATTATGTCGGCCTAGTATGAATACATTTGACCCATGACCAATAGATCTATATAAAATATCTTTCAAATTTTATTTATAAGGGGTTAGAAAATATCATAAAGCAAGAAAGAATATAAGCAAGACTACTTAGGCATATTTCCCTATTCTATGTGTATATCCATCCAATATAGCCAAAAGCTTGTTCAAAACCTCACACCAGTCCTTAACCACCTCAAACACACCCAATTTAGCATTTTAATCTTCATATACACTATTAAAAAAAGCACATCAAGTGGGAAAACTACATATGGCTTGATCCCTCTTTAGAGTATTGGTATTTAGGAAGTGTGCCTACACAAGGAGTGTGGATTCATGTTCAGTGCATCTTACACACACTAACCCCCCTATCTTCCTAATTTTTTTATCAAAGAATAATGAAGTCTAGGGTTTGAAGATTAAATCAGCTCTACAAGGAGTTTTGTAGACTTTCAATAGTTGATATTTCATATGCAGGCTCACACATGGATAAAACTTAGAAAACTCAAGTTTCTATGAGTAGTTTGGACAACATCAATAGAATAAGACCATAGTTTCAAACCCTAGGTGTCTTATTTTGGAACTCCTATCCTTCAAAAAATGAAAACTAGATCTTGCTTATGACACTATCCTAGTCTTACACAATAAATTATAGATCCTATCTTAGTTATTTTATCCTATTTTCAGCTAAGTCTTATCTTCTCCATATTAATTGTTATTTATAAAAGGTTAAAAATACAATTAAATTATATAGATCAGTAGCTAAATTATTGTAATATTATTTACAGATTTAGTTAACTCAGACCTTTAATTAAGCTAGGAATAAGACTCCAATATTCCCAAAATTGCTAAATCATTTGGTGAACCTGACTTACTTTGTGCATAAAAACCCTAGAAACCCTAGGTTAAATTCCTTGTTTATTTTTAAAATATTTTTATGATTTTTTAATTACCTATTTAAATCAAAAATTCAATTTAATTTTCAAAATTACACAGTAATTTTAACAAATTATTTTTCTTCCAAACCCTGGTTGCATATACTATGTCCCTTTAAATTAGAATTTTTACAATATTTTTCTAATTTTTCACCTGCATGTTTAATTTAAAAATTCACATTAAATTTTAAAATTCCTTAGTAATTTTCAAAAAAAAATAAAAATTAAAACCCTAGTTACATATACTAGGTCGCTTTTCCTGCTTGAGGTATCACCTTACATCTAAAATTAGATTTTACATAATAACAAAAATGGATCTCACTTATTTACACGTATTTCTTTCATTTATTGTAAATAATAAAGTCACCATACTCAATCATATCATGTACATTAATGATGATGTTTACCATATGTTAATATAAAGCTTCATTATTTGAATTTCATGCTTATTTTTTGTAATATGGGATGATATTAAGAGAGTTATTATTAAACTTGTTAAGATACCTCTTGTCTCACCTCCCTTGGAGCATCTATCACATCCAAAGTTATGTTTCATATCCCATTTTACTCTTCTCTAGGTCATTACCCATTTCCAAAGAGCCTAGTTGACACCCTTTGTCCCTTTACCACCTCAACCTATCAATTATCTTCACTGTCCTCCCATAGTTACTACTAGTCCTATACAGATAGTAGATAATGTGGTTAGAGATGTTAATCAACATGTAACCATGCCTCCTTTACCTAGTTAGGAGCCATGCCACCCTCCTATTCCTTCCCATCCTAGGTCCAAACACAACGATGTAGGTAGATTCACACAAGGCATATGATATTGTTGATTAGTTGAGATACATAATAGCTAAAATTTCTATGTTAGAACTACTTCAGAAAGACAATGTGTTCAAGGACATTCTTTACTAGGCACTCACTTAGACTTCTATGCCTATCAATTCAGAGCCTTCTTATTTTACATTAGTATTCAACGTATTAAAAACTATAAAATATGTTATTTCTTTTGATCATAAGGACATGTCATCTTAGATAGTTATTGATCAAAATTTACCATTATTCATACAAGCTCAAGTCAAAACCATCACAATTAAGATAGTTCTAGTTAATAATGGTTACAAACTTAATATATGTGATATTACATTCTTATAGATCATGGGCATATATATGGCATCCATACAAAAGTCATATAAGAATATTATAGGTTTTGATGATATACTATGACAGACATTAGGCACCATTACTTTGGATATCATGGTAGGGCTCAAAACCCTCTCTACATAGTTTGAGGTCATGCCAGGTCCTCTTCACTATAATATTTTACTTAGATGACCTTGGATACATGCTATGGGGGTAGTTCCTTCTACTCTTCATCAATGTGTTAAGTTTTTCAATAAAGGATACCTATACACATGCCTAGTAGATAACCAACCCTTCAAATAATATAGAATTATAGAGTCATCTTTAACTATTTACTTAAGCACAAATTCATACATAATTCAAATATAATCACTATTTACCTCCCATCATCTAGATCGACATAGGATCCTCATATTTGAGAGCATGCCCTCCATCAATAGGATATAATAGATCCCATTGATGCCTATCCCACCATGTGGTATATGCCTTTGTGCATCTTACATCAGGAATATCTATAGCCACATCCTATGCATCTAAAGGTAATGGTGCTAGCCCAATATCGATAGGCCTCACATGAGCTCCTACCCTCATTGGTGCCTATGCATTCATCAACCAGACCCATGATATTTGGGGGTACATCTTATGGTACTCTAAACTATCTAGTTACATTCTCATATTGAAAGTTATCATACACTCCAACCCAGTGGTCATGTATCCAACAACTAGCCCTCATATACCATAATTGCACTCCATCCTTAGATCACCTAAGAAATCTTATAGAGGGCCTTCATATGATATGATGATCCACCAATATGTCTAAAAAACATCTATAATGATCTATCCTAAGAGACTAGATAGACAATGTACTCATCTATCGCTCCCCAAATAGCCACAAAGGTGCCCACTCTAGCATAAGTAGTCTATTCAGTCACACAACTACTATGTGCTCAGGAGCCCAAAAATACAATAAGGTAGCTTCACTCATACCACCAATAAATGCTTCCTATGTAAACCTATAAAGATCCATGTATAGGTGAGAAATCAAAGTTCTATGCCATGAAAACCTAGTGCCATATACCTCTACACTACGCATGATCTTGTGCATCATATATGCATTTAACACTTCACTCCCAACCACAACAGAAAATGAGGCCAACAACATATCCAACCACTTATATAGGAATGGAACACTATATTATACTATAACTAATAGTAACATATTACTATGATTACCCCTCTAATGTTCACTTGAAGGTATACAAGCAAAATATAAGTATGCATGATAAATAACATCAACACCCATGTCATCCTGTAATGTCACCCACCATCCACTAATAGGTAATTGTAAAATATGATACACATCCTCTAGTGTCATAGTCATATCCCTTATAAGAAGCTAGAAGATACATGTCTCTACATTCCACCTCTCACATAAGGTAGTAATCAGATACCTATCCCACTACATTGTGCCTAGGTCACACATGTGACCCAACCCTACCTTATTCATGATAACTCTCTCAAAAATAGATAATAGTAACAACCATAATGTCTCCATAACCTTACCCTTGAATAACTCTTTCATCCACACCTCACCCTAAAAACACTAGACATAACACACACACACACACACACACACACACACACACACACACACACACACACACACACACACACACACACACACACACACACACACACACACACACATATACACACACACACACACATACACACACACACACACACATATATATACACACACACACACACATATATTAGTTAACCATACCAAGTAAATAGGTCAAAACACACCAAAATAGGGTTCAAAATAGACAAAAATCAAGAATTAAGCTTACTCTCCAAGGTAACATCACCACTAGCCTCAATATGGATTGACACCTACTCAAATCGGGTCATGGTAGGTGCTCATCTCCTTGGCATATCTCTTACCCCAGAGCTCTAAATCTCAAACTAGTCAATACATAAATGAATCAAGAATCAATCCAATTTTCCTATATCAAACAAATTTTTCATCCAAAAAAAAATACCATTTTTCCCATAAATAAAACCTCATAACTCTAAGTTTCAAACCATTTTCTTCCATGAAATCATGATAATGGTACCTTGAACATCATGTGATCTTCGCTCTCTTACTACTTCATTTACATACTATAGCATATACATCTCTATATTTTTATTACACCCAAACAAACACCTTGATCATCACCAATCAAAACTTGTTCCAATTCAAAAAACTTATTCTAATTAGTCAAACAACTTCTAATTCAATTAAAACTATACCAGCCTTGTTTCTATCATTACGTCACTAGTTATCACTTTTGGCTTGACCTCTATCATAAATTTTGTATCTCTCCCCAAAAGGGGGCATCATTCATAATATTCCTATTCCTACACTTACCTATCATACCCATCCACTCTCATAAGTGGATACATGATGTCTCTTACACCTCTAGTATTTATATTATCAGATTCAACTTATATTAGTTGAAATAAATAGTGATTTAGATCATATGGATCACTCAGCTTCACTTAGGATATTTAGGGAGATATACATTTAGTTTATAGATACATAGATCATTCAGATACATTGGTTTAGATCATATATTTCCATAGTGATTTCATCTTATATTTTTTGAGCAACATTTTTGGCTGTAATTCGAGGGATGGTTCTACCCCAATTGGTGGCATAATTTCTTAGAGCCATAAATTTTGCACCATAGCTCTGTTTGACTCCCAGTTTGAACCATTGGAAATCTAAGAATGAGGGGAAAACCATGAGATGGAAAAAATATCTACTCAAAGGGTTTTGACCCTTGAAAACCAAATGTAAGTTCCCTAATTTTCAATATTAGTAGTTCAGTCTAATAATAGTAAGTTTCTAAAAATAGTAATTCCTCAAATTCTATATTATTTTGAATCATGGAAGTAAAACCACTTAATCTCCCTCGAGATTGGTGACCTTTCACATCCTCCTCCTACCTTAAAAATGTGTATGAATTAAGATGTAACCTAAAAATAAAATCAGACATCTCTTCTCAAAGATAGGCATATGTTTGGATCTGCAAATTTGAACAATAAAACATCTCTTCTTAGAGATAGTATTATTACAATTGTTTTTTTCTTGTTTTTTGAATTATAGTTCAACCAAATCTTATAATTTTTGGATTATTGGTATCAAATTAGTTTTTATTTAGAGTGTATGATCCCAAGGATGAGATTAGATTACATGAAGCTTGGGTGGAAAATAGAACCAGTAGACTATCCACCTATTCACTCCAAATGACCTCAAATGGTGGAAAACATTGAGAAATATGATCCTTTCAAACAAATGGTGAATGAAGCCCTCTAACATTAGAAAGCATAGATGATACAATTTTTTTTCCAAATTCTCCAACAAATCTAGATGGGAAATTTTGGCTCCTCATCTGTAACCCCACATTTTTTTAGTGCCCCAACACCATTCAAGGTTTAGGTGAATTTTGATATCCCTAAATTTTAAGGCAAAATCAATGTTGATGTAGTAACAAATTGGTTGGATAAAATATCATCTTATTTTTCTATAAACAAATTCATCGATAAAGAGAAGATCACTTTTTCTCTTTTGAAAGCATTATTGCCTGTCAAAAATTGGTGGGAAGTGTACAAGGAGAGATTTGGTATGGATGATATTAGCCTTAAGGTGGAACCTACCTAGGATGATTTCATAGAAGATATAAAGTAAGAATATTACCCCATTATATCATATGATGATCTATATATAGAGTGGTAACAACTTTGCCAAGGTAAGGAATAGTCTTTTCAAGATTACACTAACATTTTTCATTCTCTATCTATGAGATTAGGCATATAATGAAGTGATAAACACAAAGTTCTCAAATATCATGGTGGAATATAATGGTATATATGGGGTGAGATGGAACTTTTCAATTTGGAAACCCTCGATGAAGTGTACAAGTTCATAGTGAATATTGAGTAGAAGCACGGAAGAATGAATATGAAGAGTCAGCCTTTAGAATGCAAAAGTGACAAAGAAGGTCAAATATGAGGCCAAAATTAGAATCAAAAGGAAGGTAAGATTATAAAATTGTGTGATTACCATAAATCTAGAACTCACTCTAAAGAAGAATGTCAAGTCATCAAGTTCTTGCTTTCTGAGTTACAATCCTCAACATCTACTACTCTATCTCATACACACCCTCTATTTGAAGAGTTTGAAGAAGAGATTGTAGATGTTTATCTTTATGCCATTTTTTCTTGATCACAAACCCATAAGGAGAGGATAGATGACAAGAAAAAGTTGTTTCACTCTAAGTTATGGGTGAAAGGTAAGCCTCTAAATTTCATTCTTGATAATGAGAGTCAAGAATTTAGTCTCTGATAATGTTGTGAAAATCCTAAATCTATCCATGAAGCCTCACCTAAATCCATATAGTATTGGATGGTTGAGTCCAAGGAGAAACCTCCATGTCACCCATCAATTTCTTCTCTCATATGCATTAAAACATTTCCAAGATGAGGTCTTGTGTGATGTGGTCAATCTAGATGTTTATGATGTACTCCTTGGTTAGCCATTCATGTATGATTGACATGGAATCTATGAATCAAGAACTTGAAGGATAACCCTCACTCTTGGAACATGATGTTATAGGGTACCGGAGGTACCACCTTCTACATTTGTCTCCCTGATTAGTGCTAAAAATTTTGTTCTCATGGTGGTCAAGCCAAAAAAATTCTAAAGGGCCAATATTATAACCCTAACTACACAAAAAAACACAATAATAGAAGCAAACAGATACCAAGTTAAGGAAGTTCATAGCCTTCCATCCATAGACTAATGGTTAGATAGAAATGGTGAACCATTAGGCCCAACATAGCTCCACAAAGCATAGTCCATTCTAAGTATGCATCAGTAATCAAATCAAAACACAACTGCCATACTTGACTACAAATATTGATGCAATGGGGACCATTTCTTATCTAGGAGGTAGAATGATTTGAGCAATATTTTAGGTAAAAATCTGGTGATGGTTCTACCCCAATTGGTGGTAGAAATTTCAGGAGCAATAACTTTTGCACCGTAGCTCCGTTTGACACCCTGTTTAAATTGTTGGAAAGATAAGAATGAGGGAAATGTCATGAGATGGTATAGAGCTTTGAATAGTGGGATTTGACTCCTAAAAACCAAATGAAATTACCCCAATTTTCAATTTTAGTATTGCAATCTAAAAGTAGTATGTTTATAAAAATAATAATTCCTTTAATTATGTATTGTTGTGAATCATGGAAGTCAAACCACTTAATCTCTCTAGAGATTGGTGACCTTCCACATCCCGATCTTACCTTTAAAATGTGTATAAATGAAGATGTAACCTAAAAATAAAATTAGACATCTCTTCTCAGAGATAGGCATATGTTTGGATTTGCAAATTTGATCAATAAAACATCTCTTCTTAGATATAACATTATTATAATTATGTTGTTCTTATTTTCTGAATTATCTTTCAACCAAAGCTTCTGAGTTTTGGATCATTATAGGTAAACAAACTATTTAGATATAGTTGTTCATATTATATGGATTCATAATGACTTCAATATAGATTTAGACTCAAATACTAAATTTGGGGGCATGTATATTACTACACATCTCACACATATAACTTCATATAGCATGAGATAGTTATAGGACTAGACAATAGATTATAGGCATAATACAAAGCACCATGTCTTGATATCTAATTTTTCACATGGGGCATGACATGGTAAGTCATATCACATGTGGTTATATAGATTACCAGATTATACATACACATCACTCACATACTAGATTTGGGTGCATTTCACAAATGTTTATGTTCTTCATCATCTAAGATTATATAGATGGAATGGCGAGACATGCCATTCTCTTCTTACACATATACTAGAGTTTCATATTATTGTTCCCAAAATCTATCACTTGTTTTTGTGGACAAAATATCAACTATTTTGGTCTTGTAAGACCAAAATAATCTCTTCCTTTTTCAAAAAATGTTCTGAACAGTCAAGCTTTTGAGTCAATCAAGCCTTTTCAGCTAAGGAAATCATATGTTCAATAGGTAAGATTTCACAAGGAGAAATTTCTAAACACTTAGGCCTTTCCTATAAGTTACAAGGCGGGTTCAACATTGAGGTTCAATCAAAAGACTTAATGGTGGGCTTCAAAAAATTGGAATGAACCACTTTGAACCCCACCTCCGCAAGGTTTAAAGGTTCAATGAGTTTAAAAGTTTAAGTACTTTGGTGGAATTAAAAAGTTAAGCACTTCAACCACTTCAAAGGATCAACGGCTTCGATGGACTTTAAAGAAAAGAAGGCTTCAAAGAGTAAAGATTGAATCGTTGAACCATTAAAACTTGAACTTTCAATGGTTCAAAGGTTTAAAGGTTCAATGAGTTCAATAAAGTTTGACAAACTTAGAAAATGAAAGGATCCAAAAAGTTTGAAGCTTCAAATAAATAGATTGAACCATTGAACCTTGAACCAAAATGGTTCAAAGGTTTAAAGGGTTGAAAAAGTTTAAAGTTTGAAAGGAAGCTTTGAGAAAATGAAGGAAGTGGAAGATTCCAAAAAGAAGTTCAACAAGATGGTTCAATTGAAGAAGAAAATTAAAGTGAATGTGACCCTTCATAAAATATTGAACCAAAGAGATGATTGAACTGCTCGAACTATTGAACCATTAAACCATTGAACTGGTGCACTCTAAGGTTCAAAATGATTCAAGTGACTAAGTGACCAATGATGTCCCCATGGACATCAAATTTAGGGTAATGAAATATCCATTGATTTTAAAATATGGCACAGACCTGAGAACACAATCAATGACTAGCTGAGGAAAGAGCTGAAAGAGCCAAAAAAAAGTGAGAAGATAGCCTGAGAGCTCAGATTGCCAAGGAAGGACAAAATGTGGAAAGGAAGAGAGAAAATGTTATAATAAATTTAGAAATATCTATAGGAGAGTTATTTCTAGTAGGTGGAATAGTCCACTGGGTGGACATTAGAGAGTGTGAACATTCAAAGGCATGGTTATTTTTATACATTAAGTAAAGGTGAATGGACAGTCGTGTAAACATCATAAAGAAGACTAGACAATCCATGCTTAAGAGGAGACATTTGAGATGATTCAGATTGCCAAAGTCAAGGTTGATGACCTATTCTAGCATGGCCCTTTCATAGATATTCAAGGCACTCAATTTAGCATGGGTCATTTTCATGAAAACAAGTGCCCAAGTCTTTCTTGGAATGCTATATATTGTAATCTCTCATTTTATAAAAGGGGGATCTCTTTATTATCAGAAATGAAACTCTACCCAAATTGAAAGGCATTCCTGAGACTTTGAGCTCAGACTGTTAATCATATTTTTTTATTTGAATGAGAAAGAAAGTGACCTTTCAGACTTTGTGTTGAAAAAGCTTGTGTTATTTAGGAGATTGTTCTTATGTCTATTTCCTAAATACCATATTGTCTATTTAATCAAATAAGTCAGAACAAGTGGAAATAGTTTGGAAGATGTCCTAAAGCTGATTGTGGGAGCCTTTGTTCTACCATAATTGTCTTTAGTCTGTGTTTTGTGTAAAGGATGCTAGAGAGACTTTGAGCTCCCCTTATCCTTCATAATCTCTTACTCTATTGTAGTTTTAGGTGGATACTTTGGGCTGCACTTAATTATACTGTGTTACTACATCCTAATCAGTGGGAGAAGAAATGAAAGACTTTGTGTGCTTTCATGGGTTTCTTGTGGTTATAGTTACTACCCAAGAAGAATCCTTCTATTAGCTGAATATAACTTTTGAAAGAAGAGAAGTACCTTTAGTAATTACACTATAATTCTCCTCTATTCTGTGAACATCATCTCTAGAAAAAAGAGAGATGGATGGTATGATTTCATGCCTGTGTGTATTTTCAACACACACACACACACACACACACACACACACACACACACACACACACACACACACAACACACACACACACACACACACACACACACACACACACACACACATATAGATTTTAGGGAACCTCCCCTTGATGAGAGGAGAGATTTATCTCATTCTGGTTGTGGTCACTACACCCATCTTGACTGTATAAATCTCTTTATGTCATGGTTGATGTAACCATTTTATCATTAGTTAGCTAGTGAGAAAATATTTACCCAACACATATTACACCCAATTATACCCAAGTTGTCACTAGGTCAGACTACATAGACCATCTATAGTAGTTGGTCCATGACATCATCTAGACCTAGACCACATGGGTTTATACAAGATAGATGACAGACATTGGTTTTAAGCCTCCAAGCATTTCTCATTTCTAGTTCAGATATTTAGAGTGGGGGAATGATAGATTTTTCTCTTCATAGTATATAGATTATATACACACATTCTATATTACATGAGTTTATGTGAGATAGAGGGTAGACATTGGTTTCGGGCCTCCAAGCATTTTTCATTCTAGTCAGATTTAGCACAGGGGAAAACATTGACCTCCTTCTCCATGTTACATAAGTTCCACTTTGAAATTCATTATAAGGGGCATCCATTTTAGGGATTCTTTCTTTCTCCAAGCACTATTTAGCTCTCTATCCACTTCCTTAGCTAGGAAGTGAGTTGGACCCTTTGCAACACATTTATCTCCACATAGGTATGTTTAGGTACACACTTTCTTCTTCTTACTTTTACTCTAGTACTACATTTTATTACATCACTAAAATAAAAGGTGGGTAAATGTATAAACCCCAAATTGGTCAAGTAATCAAACATATCATGTTTTTTCATAGTCCTTTCATAGGAGAATTTATCTGGAGAATATAAACCTTGTTCACATTAGCCATGTCTTTTGGTTAACTCATCTTGGTCTCATTTCATGCTCTAGACACCTTTTCCTTATTCCTAGTCATCCCAAGATTTTCAAATCATCATTCCACCTTAATCAGGTCATATTTATCATGCTAATTCCATCCCCTAGATCTATAGCCTATAAAATAAGAGTGTTGGAATTGTACTTTAGCGATAGACCCTAGGGTGTCCATTTCAAGCACTCTTATCCAATAACATTTTGAGTCCCAATGGTTAGTTTTCCTAGCTTAATGAGTCATAAAACCTTCTTAGGTTCATCCTTAAGTTTTATTTGTCCTCTTAATGTTATTATGTGAATGTTCTCAAATTCAAAAAAAAAAGAGTCTTTATATAAAGGACACAAGGCATTTTATATCTAATATTTTCTACTTTGACACATTACATAATTAAAATCAGTCAATAGTATAGCTCAACATTTTACATCAACCATAAACTTGCATGCTTGATAAAGGAAGGGATTAGGTGAAAGTTCATTGTTTCATATATCATTCATGTTGATTATTCACATTCCCTAATGGAGAACTATATTTGATCTGAGACCCTAGCTTAAGGGTTAATGTAGGTAGTAATTAGGATAGTAAGGGTTCTAGATCGTGGGATCATATTTTCCCTAACCTATTTTTTCCCCCTTATGATTTTGATGTATTTTTTGTTTTGTGTGTGTAGATGGACCTAGGTTTTTTAGATTTAAATGGACCTATAGCATTATCTTTCAACATTCAACATTTAATTTTTCATATACAAGCTCATATAGGGATAGTGGACAAAACCCAAAAACTTAGGTCTTTGAGATAATAGCAATAGAAATGGACTATAGTATTGGAACCCAAGGTGTCCTATTTTAGTGCACCAATATTTTTTCTAAATGAAATCTAGATACATGTTCCTGACATCTTCTTAATTCTGTGTTGCAGTTTTCAATCCCCAAATCATTCATTTTAGCCTATTTTTTAAATAACTTTATTTCTTTCTATATGCAATTAATTTTATTGAATCGATCAAAGCCTATATTTTTATTATATTTTATTGTATTTTCCCCTTAATATATAGATTTTATTTTTTAGTAACTATACACTAGTTTCCCAAAAAAAAAAAAAACTTATTCAATGCCAAAAAGTTACTTTTTTGGACCCCTCATTGTAACTTGTGCAATGGATTGCTCTCCAAGGTTACACCTAAGTGCTATGAGGTGAGATGAAATGGATTAAATAGGTAGGGTAAATATTTTAAGGTTCATGTAAATGACTTAAAATTTTTATTTTAAGCATGTTTGAACTTAGGCTAAAAAATTACTTTTTTATTGTATTGGGAAGGGCATTCTTGAGGCCAAAATTGGTGGTGGATTTATCGATCAAGCTTGATGGGAGGCAAAAAACCTATTACTAGACATTATAAACTCTCTTAAACATGTTGGAAGTGTTATTTTTCATTCAAGAAGCATTAAAACTAGAGTTTTGTAGCCATAATTTAAACTTTAACAACATTTATTATCAGTGTTTTTGTGCTCTAGAATGGTAGTGAAAATGCACTTTCAAGTGGATTTAAACATCATGAATATGTGATATAATGTAATTTACCTATATATATTTGATCAAGATGATATATTCTTAGGTGGAGTTTCCAAAGATAGAAATAGCAATTGGAGCTCAAGAAGTTGCTTGTTTAATGCCAAAAAGTTACTTTTTTGGATCCCTCATTGCAACTTGTCTAATAGATTTATCTTAAAGGTTATACCTAAATTATATGAGTTGAAATTAGAGGTATTAAATAGGCAATGGAGGGACCTGATGGTTCACATAAATGACTTACAAGTTTCATTTTATATGTATTTGAACTTAGGCTAACAATTGTTTTTTTATTATAATGGGAAGGACGTTCTCGAGGCCAAAATGGGTGGTGGGTGTGTTGATTGGGCCTAATGGGAGGCCAAAACCTGTTCCTATACACTATCATCCAACTCAAATGTGTTTTTAGTGTCAATTTTTGGTCAGGAAGCATTGGAATAATAGTTTTACAACCATAACTTAAACTTTGACAATATTTGTTAGTATTTTTGCAGTTTAGAAAGGTAGTGAAAATGCACTTGTAATTGGAATTGAATGTTGTTTCTATGTGATAACATGTAATTTTCCTATTTGGACATTATTAAATTGATATATCCCTAGTTTGAGTTTTCAAAGGCATAAATGGTAGATGGAGCTCAAGAAGTTGCATGTTCAATGTCAAAAAGTTACATATTTGGACCCATCACTGCAACTTGTCCAATGGATTGGTCTTAAAGTTTCCACCTAATTTATCTAGGGTGAAATTATAGGTATTAAATAGGTAGGTTAAATATTTTACATTTCATGGAAATGACTTACATGTATTATTTTACACATGTTTGAACTTAGGTTAAAAAATTATATTTTTCTTTTATTGGGAAGGGAATTCTTGAGGCCAAAATGGGTGGAGGGTTTATAGAAATAGCTTTATGGGAGGATAAAAACCTATTAATATATGTTATACATCCCCCCAAATATTTTTTTAGTGTCATTTTTTGGTCAAGAAGCATCATAATAATAGTTCTACCAAACTCTCGACCTGTAAAACATGTGAAAACTTGCGTAAGATGAGTTTTTGGTTGGTTTGAGTTATATAAACTTGGGTAAGGGTTATAAAATGAAAAATTACTAAAATAAAACTATAAATATATTTTTCAAGAGCTAAATAATCTATTTTGATAAATTGACCTATTGGAGCAATAAGTAGGTCTAGAGTCCTAGAAACTTAAAAAGATAAAATTTGAGAATGAGAGCTCAATATCTTAGAGACCTATAGTTCATTGATTTGTTGTAAGTTATGAAACCTACATAAATCCTATATTTTTCATAAGACATATATAAATTGTCTTAAATAATAATTATTTAAAGGAAAGATAACATATCTGAGAGATTAGTAACTAGTTAAAAGCAAACCTAATGAGTAATTAATTAATTTAAAAGAAGATTGTTTAAGAGTGGATTTTTAATTGAGTTGAGAAAATGAGTGGATAAGTGAGGTTTTAATTATTAATGATATTAAAGAATATAAATATGACTTTCATAGCCTTCTTAAACATATAAGAACAAACTGTGCATTAGGTGGTATTAAGGGATGATAAAGGGTTTTGGCCAAAGATGGATCATTGTCTCATGAGTGAGTATTATATTTAAATTCAGTAAGGTTGAATTTTATTATACTAAAGACATTATATTAAAGGTCAATTAGAAGTTAATCTTACAATTTTATTAAAGATAAATTTACAAAGATGAATAAGTAGACCATGTACATGGTCACCAAAAGGAGTTGAGTGTAGAAGAGGTATTGGTAGAGATTACTCGAGAGGTGAGGGAGAATATAAAGGAATAAGAATCATATAATGCATACAATAAGTAGGTCTAGTTTTAAGAAAATCTAGTAAAAAATGCATTAGAGCTAGGTGAAGGTGAAAGATCAGGTAACTTATAAGTATAGTTATATGAGTTAGAAATTTATAGGGATTTATAAATGATTTTATGTCTCTACATTATACAAGTTAGAAAATTATAAGGTATGTGTTGTAAGTGTAATCATATTTTTTTAATGATCAAATTAAAATTTTTAAATGGGTGATGATAAATGTTAAATAGATAAGAGTGTCATTAGTCATTTCCACTACACACATTGAAATAAAAACATTAACTTAAAAAAGTATGGTAGATCCTAGATTTATAGCATTTAAAAAACAATTTTTAATCATCATTTGTGTACAACATTAAATATGAGATCCTATAGATAATAGTTTGGAAGATCTAAAAAACACTATACAATAACACACAATGAAATAAAAATTGAATATAAATTAGATAGATTATCATGATAGGTATATAATATAGGTGCATGTGTGTAATGTCAATAATAAATATATTTCCATGATAGGAATACAAAAAATTATATCTACCAACATAGTATCTAATGTTGGGTCAATGTCATATACACATATACAATGCAAAAAACACATAAATTGCCATATAGGTATACAAAAAATCACATCTCATGTAAGATATCCTATTCATCAAATAACCTCCCTCTCTTTGCCTTTCTCAAAGAAGACTCTACCTAGGATGTCTTGCTAGTAGATGGAGACCCCTGTAATGCCTTGGATTTTTCCAAGGTTTAACTTTGGGTCATAAGCTCATAGCTCACTTGCAAGTGAACCTATTCAAATACAATTATTATTAAAAAATTAACACAAAATACTTTCAAATAATTGTTAAGAAATTAATTTTAAACTATAATTTAAAAAACATTTAAACATGCACCTAATACAAGATCACAATCCTAATCAATATGTTTTTGATGCTCAATCTATTCAATGGCAAGCTCAACTATTCGAATATGCATCTGAAATATGGGAGAAACATGAGAAGTTTCCCTACTAATCATCTGATTGGGACTATAAAATGTCATAGGCCAACCCTGCATATATAATACATTCACATAAGTTATATTTACCCCAATTATTAAAACAAGTCTATTTTTATAATTCAAAATTACAAGTTACTATATACCTCTGTCAGTGCCTATGTCTATGATAGTGTAGCAATAATGCCTATGTCTATCTCATCTCATAGAGAAAAAGAAGAGTTGTTATGTTTTGGGGACTATTTCCACATTACAATGTATTGCAAATATTTTACATTAAAATGTATTGTATAATCTTAATATTTTTTTATGGGAGTATAGATACATGGTTTATCTATACTTGTATATGTGTGGTGTCATCACCCATGATTAATGGGGAATTGTTATGGGTTAACTTAGCCCATGGTTTTGGTACCCATTATTTTTTAAAACCACTATATTAGTTACCTATATATATATATATATATATATATATATATATATATATATATATATATATATATATATGGACATAAAGAGGGTGATATACAGGAAGAATTGAGTTTGATAAGGTGAATAAAGTGTAAATTTAAGTGCAAATTTAGGAGAGTTTGTGGAGCACATCTCCAAACAGTATTTGTGTATTGTAATTGTGAGAAGACTAATCTAAGAGTATATGTTACTCTTGTTGTATTCTAATAATATATGATAAAGTGTTTATTTTTGGATGTATTGCATATTGGGTGAACCACGTTAAATCCTATCTTCTTTTTGTGCATTTTAATTTCTATTTTTTATGTATCTTTGTTCATAACTCTTGTTATTATGATTATGTGAAATTATTCTGCATTAATTTCTATTTTATTTCTAACAAGTCTCTACTTGAGCCATCAAATATTAATGTAAACAAGGTCTCACTTAATTTTATATAAATTATCAAAGATATATATGATGAGGTTTTCTCAATGTAAACCAATACATATGGTAACTTATTTCAACATGCATATCATGAAAAGACAATGTAATACAAGAATCATGGAAGTGTAACTACCATAAAACATGCAATGGACAAGAATAAAAAATAATTATAATGTTGGAGGTAATATAAAAATTGTAATACAGGTAGGAAGTGTGAGTGGAAGAGTAGGAGGTGGAAAAAATAGTAGCACTTCAACAAGACAAAGTTAGGGAGAGAAAAGGAATAAGAGACATATCAAGAAATTTATCCTTACTTGTAAATATTATTTGTAAAATGTAAATAAGTTTTATAGGTCTATGATAAATACTATGGTGTTCATATCTCTAGTCAGATAAGATTCAAGTCAGTGGTCTATAGGTTCAAAGTGGTGAAACCCAAGTTTCAATGCTCTGTCTTCGATCACATTAGAAAGAGGATAACACAGTCAATTTAAAGTGTCATTATAAATTATTGGAAGATATTAATGGATATAGGATCTATATAAAATTAATTTAAACACATTTAAAGTCTCAATCCTATTAATAATATGCAAAATACATGGGAAGACTATATACAACCCAATTTGTAACAATTCTGAGTTTGCATAGTCATAAAGAAAGACCATATAGAGTTCTTGGAAATAGAGTTGAGGATTGAAGGTATTTTTAATGTTATGGGATATTTTTATCCATGTTTATGATTATTTTATTTTATCTCAAATGAATTTAAAGGGTTTTAAGGGTTTATTTTATCCTATTTGTTGACATAGTCATGTTAGAGGGGTATAAAAATTCTGTAAAACTACATGTTGGGAGTGATTTAATGTTGAGAAAGGAAAAGTAATAGCTTAATAATATGTGTGTGGTAAGTGAATATACATTTAAATCCTTATAATATTTGATAAGGGTCAAAATGTCATTATATCTCATTTGTTATCATCTCAGGTAGGTGTAGGATTAAGACAACACAAGTTAGGGTTTGAAACTAGAAAATGAGATAACAAGTGATTTAACTAATTTAAAGTCATTAAAATTTTGTGAAAGGTGTATTTATATATTATGAAGAGTATTTTGAAGTTTTAATGTCTATTTGATTATGTATGGTATAGTCTCATAGTCAGTATCCTTGATTTAGGCCTATGAGACCTAATTAGTCCTGAGGGGTGTTGAGTTAGGTGTTATCCAAAGAGAGTTAAATTATGAAAGTCCCTAAATGATATATGTGATGTAAATGGGTATATAAATTTGGGTTTTTTTTGGTTGGAATATTTTTAGTTTACTTAAAATAAGGAGGTTTGCCTAAAAAAAGGGCTAGTAGAAGGAAGGTGTCAAAGAGGAAAGAAGAGTTAAGTGAAGAGTTAAAGCTTGGGGGTTATGTGGAATGGTTGTATGAATGAAATGGGATGTAATTGAGTAGGTATAATAATATTTTAAATAACAAGGCAAGGATAAAGAGAGAGAACATGAAAATAAAGTATGAAGTGTGGAGGTTGATTTTAAAAAGAAATATTATAGAGGTATTTTATTTTTAAAATGAATTCAAGAAGAGAAGAAGGATTAAGTGAATACAAGGAGGATTAAGAGCCATTTAGTAGGTAAGAGTGAACAAGAAAGACCCAATAAATTCAAAGTGATCAAAGAGATAAAGAGGTTGAAGATAGAAGACAAAGAAGGATAAGAAAATATCAAAGTTGGATATTTTGTAGAGGTAAGTGTGTGTTTCCATCCAATTAGGGAAGCTTGTTAAAACCTATGCATCAAGATACTTGATAGATATATTTAATTTAAATTTATAAGGAAAATATACATAGGCTAAATGTACATAGAGGATAATATTAACTCAAAATTTTACCTTTGTATAAGTAAAAGATGTTGTCCTAATAGAGACAAATGTAGTAGTGGATGGGCCAATAGTTGGATCAAAAAATGTAAATAATGGCTATGTGAAATAAAATGTTGCAAATGTCAACTGTGATGATGAAGGCATCATCACCTCCTATGAAATAAAAAATGACATATATATTATTCAATTTCTATGTAAATTAATTTTTAGCTAAATTAAATGTGAAAATATAACTTAAATTTAACATGACATTTATATAAAATATATGTACGTCTATGTAGTGGATGATGTTTGCACACCAAGTGTGCATGCCAAAAAATCATCACTCATAAGAATATTATCCAAGCCCTCTGAACCACCAGTGTTATTATCATTAGAAGGTCCAATGCACATGGCTCCACAAGAATTGTAAGGGTGGGGTTGGGTATATACACTAGGTGGCATATCTCTAGCATCAGTCTGTGAGAGCCTACTCATATGCTAAATTAATGTATTAGTGAGTGAACTAAGAGAATGTAGAGTGTCAATATCCATGACCTAATAAACTACAAAGGGGATTTTAAGATCAAGTGGCTTTTGGTTATGGATCTTTGTAGACTAATTATGTGGATGACATGTACCTGGTTGATTCTATATAAAGCCTTTCCCTTGGCCCTAAAAAATCAAAATAGTTTGAAATCTCATTGAGGATAAACTTACAGTAGAGATTCCCCAAAAAGGACAATGTTACCTTATGGTTGTTACATGATGGATAATCAAACCCCATCCACCATTGATCATAAAAATTGGCTATTATTAAATTATATTAGTAGGGATGGATTGGAAAATGTTTAGAGGTTATCAAAAATGGGTAATTGGTGGTTGGTTCAATGATTAAGGTACATATAGAGGTATTTGATATTTCTTTATTCTTGACCTCAAGTGTTGACAATTTATTAGCATAATAAGCCATATAACTATCCTAATATGAAGTCCATCTATCAATTTGACTCATTATAAATTCACTTTGACTAATAATATCTCTAGGGAATTAGTTAGATGGGTGTAGTGGGGGTTGGTGGAAGTGGAATCCCTCATTCTACCAATTAATTATTCAATTTTAGTTTTATTTCCCATAATGTTTTCAATTAGAATCTCTTGATTTGTTGGGAAATTTTGTGGAACTATAGGAGGGTTAGGTGGAGGGATATGAGGAGGAACAAGAGGGTCTTATGTATGGTTAAAATAAGAATAAGAGGTTTTTTTTAAGGGTTAGTAGGATGGGTTGTTTAAAAAAATAAATTATAACTAAAAATTAGGGTTAAACAATGAAAATAATGAAAAATTAGGTTTAACAAGTGTAGATTTTTAGCACTTACCTCTTCTACATGGTAACATCATTGACTAGTGGCTTCTTAGGTTGAATTTAGTGGCTTCTTATCAATATTTTGTCTCTCTCAGATAAAATATGATCATGGAAGGTGAGGATAGAAAAGGAAACTCAAATGAAAAATGATGAATTTGCATTCGAGTTTCATTTTTTTATAAAATAAAATCACATTATGTCTTGGTAATTTTTGAGCCATAATTTAAATAATGCCATCATGTTAATTAAATAAAATGATCACATTATTTATTAATGTGATCACGTTACCAAAAATGCCACAAAATAGTCCCCCAACTCCATACACTTACCATTAAAGGGGATTTATACATGAATTATAAAAATCCAAGGTGGATTAGTGTTTTAGGAATATTTCCTAGATCATGAGTAATTATTAAAAACAAGACCATGACCAACAACCCACTATAATACATAAAAAAAACCCTCGCTAATGCTTTAAAAATTTTAAACTTTAAATATGCCATTTTGGTGGGAAACTAGACATAGGGCTTAATTGACCAAATATTGTAATTCTAATGATATGAACACCTCATAAAGTACATGACATGACCTTATACACTAAAACATATCCAATTTACCAAAACATGAAGCATAACAAGCTTTATTATTGACAAACCGTACTTATACTAGCCTAACAAACCTATCATTGGCTTACTAACACAAACATTAAAACCATGCTCCTAGGATTAACCTATTATTCAAACTTTACATTAAAATTAATAATGCTCTTACATCTTAAATAGAAAAAAATACAAGATTAATGTACAAGTAATAATACCATGAAATTGATTTATTAGTATATTCATAGTCTTGTTTCATCCAACCTTTGTTTGGAGAGATTAATCATAGTTAAGTGGAGCATTTCCAGTTGATAGATTTTAACAGAAGGTAGACTATATAGGTTTTATAATTAAAACATGTTCAGTTCATCTATTTAACAACTAAAAGTGACTACCATTGCACAAATAATTACATACTCATAAAGGAATTAAAATAAGTTAAAAAACCAAAAAATATACTCATAATTCAATTCAAAATATAATAATATTCAATGGTATAACTTATATTAGTTTTATAAAAGGTACATATTTTAAATGTTACAATGTATGGACAAAAATAAAGATAACTTAGTAAATTAACCAAGCCATGGTTTGAATATTATCTATTTAAAAAACACTTTAAACTAATGTCCAAGGCCCAATTAGTATGTAGATAAATATAGAGTAACTCATAACCACACCATCTATATCATGTAATAGTAGGGTTTAATGTAATTCATATCTTTTGTAGCAAACCACATCTTTTATAGATTATCTACATCTATTTAAAAGGACAAGATCCTAAAGGAAACCAATAACTTGATAATTTTTTTATGATTTTAGTTAGTATATGAAATTAATCATGCTTCACCATATAGATTAAATTACACACCTCTATCATCCCTTTGACTACAATAGTTGCATGGTATGCACAAATTACCTCAAAGAGATGCAGTCTCCTAAATTACAATGATTACAGGATATGCAAAAATTTGTTTTTGATATGCAATGATTTTATTATTTTTAATATTCCATAAGATAAAAAATAATTGGAGTTAAAACATCTACAAAGCCATGAATGAAGGGAAATCATTTATGGCATTCCTCCCAAAATCATGAATCTAGAACAAAATGTATTACATACCATGGGTCTATGATTTTATGATTTTATCCACTATATTTTATTTTTAATTGTATTTTTAATTCTATGTTTAAATTTTCATTTCAATTTTAAGTCCTAAGATTAATATTTCTTATTTATTAACATATATTCACAAAAACAATCAAATAATATTACCTAGGTAAGCATCTAAGTTTCATGTTTTGGCATGACTTTACATTTACAAGTCAATTGATCTAAGATCAAATACCATAAATTGGTAAATGACATGTTATATTCCAATCCATATTAAAAACATCTATTTGAGAGAGGATACAATAAATTATTAAAAAAACTTAAAGTGATTTGCCATGTACCTGGGTTTGGTGTTCTAGTGTGGATTTACATTTACAAGCCAATTGATCTGATTTAATTGATAATGGGGTATCAATATCCTATTTGAATAATGTATAAAAAATATATTAAAATAACATTTCATATTAATAATGTACCATTATACCCTTAAATGCAACTTCTTGTGCTAGTGTTTGGTCAGTCCATATGTTATGGGGTAGTCTTTTCTAACATGACAAGGTCTTCTTGTTAAATGAATTAAAGAGTTGTAAAAGGTTAGTCCATTAGTAAATATTAATTTATTATAACTCTTTAAAATTTTTGTGGATTCTATACATGTATATACTTCTCTTCCAATTTCCTATGTGATATAATATGCAACTTAGAATTTACAAAATATTAATATCTACATCATTTTGATTGGTTTATATAATGTGTTTAGGGGAGAAATAAATTGCAAAACTTAAATGGTAGAAGAAGGCCTTAATCACACAAATTTTGGATACAATATATTATAAAATACCAAAACTTCAATTAAAATGACATCACCACCTTCCATTTTATGGTGGAGATATAATGTGAGTGACTAGTATTTTGAGTTGTTTAGTCCAACAAATATGCATATGGATATTTATTTTTGGCACTATATCTAGAAAATAATCTACTTAGATTGGAATAATCCTTTCTTGTGATAAGGATGAACTTATAGATGCCATTCAATTCCAACTATAAGTATGAAACTAAAAAGAGGGGATGCTCCATCATGTTACAACTAATTTTAATAACTTTACACCCAATAAAATGAAAATTTCAAAAATGAATGTTTCTCCTTCTTGTGAAACATTTGGTTTTCATTTGAATAACTATGACAACCTTGTAATGTCTAGGTTGAAAGATAGAGATGTTTTGGTCTTTCAACTAAAAAATATAATTAAGGGAAAACATGAACACGGGGCACCAACTTCTTCATCTTACCACTATGTAAATATATATTTAAGTTACCTTAAAAACATGCCAAAAATAATGTTGAAGAAAATAAGACAAGCAATGGAGACCTATTTTTTTGTATATTTGAAAAAGGTTATACTAAAACTCACTCTGGTGGATAAATACAAGATTGAACAAAATTTTGATACACTTTTTTTGGCACAAAATTCAGATCAAACATAATGAATTCTCTAAATTATATATTTTCTCTAGAGTTATGACTTGAACATTCCTATAGAGCCTTGTGAGTTTGGGGATGATAATATCAAAATAATAAGTTTAAATGAAAGAGGGGTGTATGCTATAATTCATTCATTTGTAAAACCTAATGATGTTATAATTAATGATGCTTTGTTAATTTATTTTTATCCAAATAGTCATCAATCTATTATATAATCAAAAGAAGTCCTTGAAAAAATGTTGGAGAAACACAAAAGAGAATTATTTTAGAGGAATAATATAATTCCATAGCTTTGAAAAAAAAAATTATATTATAAGGTCTATATTTATAAAACAATTATTCCATTCCATATTGTTCACAAAATATTTAACCAATATAATGAAGACAATGAATAAATTTATAAGGATTCATTTCTTGAAAGAGTTCACTCTGCACATGAGCTTATCCAATTGAGGGTTTGTAAGAATCTTGAAATAGGGAAAAAAAAAGATAGAATATATACATGAACAAGAGATACACTTGTTCACACAAATGAACTATTCAGCACAACAATTATAGGAGAGAAAATTACTTATTTTCATGGAATAACACATTTGGGATTTTTTTGATAAGGTGTTATATTTGTTTGAAAGTGGTACTTTACCTATCTTAGATAAATAAGATTTATATCTTATTGGTAAAATAGTCCTCAGAAATAGTCAAGGGATTTAAAACAAATAAAAAAAGAACTATCAAAATTATTGAAAATAGGGTTTATTTACTTCTTGAAAACCATTGGGTGAAACAACTCAGACAATTAGTGTAAAAAATTCAAAGATACAAGGTAACATATTATAAAAAATTGTATATTATTTCACCCATCATGATTTGACACTTCCAATAGATAAAATAATGACACCTGAATAAGTAATGTAACACTATAAAGTTTCTACCAAAAGGTTGGATTATTTATGTGTCTTGAATCAAAGTATATCAAAAAATTAAAAAAAATTTGGAAACATTAACTCCAAATTCAATAAGTATATTGATAAAATATATAGATAGTGATAGAGGTAAGCTTTCAGGGACAAACACATAAATTTTTAGTTTCCATTATAACCCCTCCCCCCTATCTCTTTTTCCATCCATTTGATAAGATTTAATTGTAATTCCCATTTTTGGTATGAATTTTTATTTGATAATTATTGATCTTTTAGATGTTGTTGACTATTTTAAGGAAGAACATCTTTGATTATGTCTTCAGGATCTAATTTATAAATTTATTGTTGGGGGTTTCAATGTATTCATAATTCACAAAATTGATCATTTTTATAGCATTTAGATAATTCTAGGAATGTTGTGTGTTGGTAATTTTCAATATATCACAAATATATGTGTCATACTTTAGGGTCTAGATAGTGATGGATTCATTTGGGCTAATATTACAAGGATCAATTTTTCTAAATATTCTACTTATTTTAATCTTGAATATTTCATCCTCCACTCACAACATTTAAACTAGAGGAAGGTGTTGACATACATTTGAAATTATGGATTAAAAAAAATGGGAAGTCCATTTGAAAATGAGATATGTAACTTCTTTTGGGAAAGACTAATATCTACTTTCAATAATTCAGATATATGTGATGTGCTAGGAGTATATACAAGAGTTAATTTGGTGCATGATTGTACAAAATTGAAAATAAATTTATCTTGTATTATAGAAACTAAAGAACAAACAATTCTCAATGTTTAATTTCAAAATTGTATTACAAATTAAGAGACACCAATACCAAAACAACCACTTCAATCAATACCAGGTGCATAACATTTTGATTTCTTTTCCAATCATGATTTCTTTTGCAAAACTAACATCTTAACAATATTTTGTTGTGTATTACTCATTTAATTGGATGCAAGTGATGAAACCATAATACTATAAAATCAAATAAATAGACATGACACATCATAAGTTGAAGAAGGTAAGATAAGAGTATGCATATTTTTACAAAATATTAAGTGTATATAGAAGTTTTTATTTACCAACTATTTATCATATTGATAAAGTATTTATTCTTCTATTTAATCTATTTATGTCTTCACTAAAATAGTTCACAACACAGTTCTAAAACTTTATGTCTCTAATAAAACAACCCTAGACACAACTCGGCAACTTGATGCCTCCACGAAAATAACACAAGGTAAAACTATATAACAAGACCCTTTTTTAAGATACCAATATGAAAGAAATTAATGATGAGAATTTTTATTTATTAGTAAAATATTATATAATATCTTATAGGTAATAAGGAACATATAAGATCTTATAGGTAATAAGGAACATAATGTTCAATGGAGTACAAATGTACAAACTACAAAAAAATAAAAAAATAAAAGGTGAAATCCCCTTTCTTTTAATGTGTAATTGTACTACATATAATAAAACATATAAATTATATTAATTTTAAATGTTTGATCATGATTTATTTAAACACATTAGAATTGAATTTTTATTTATGGATAATACAGATTAATAACATAGAAGATAATAAAATATAGTACATCAGTTTGGGTATTGGAAGTATTAACAAAATTATTTCCCCCCTATTATAGCCTACACTTTTACACTTAAAATAAGAGATGCATATGCTATTTAATTATGTTCAAACATAGTTTATATTGTTTGATATGTTACATACTTTTTTTAAATTGCCTTAATGTATAAACCCAATAATGCATCATTGATTATACTTGCATTGTTTCTTGTTGGATTGGTTGAGATGTATAAGGAATTATATTGATTAAAATTATGTCTACTCAAACCTAGTGTTGATTTTAATTAATTCCATTTAATATAACATTGGATTAGATATACTAATTATAAGATGAAATTATGATCATTTAGTTTGAAAACACTTTTTAAACCTTGTTGATGGTTATTACTTGAATGCATTTTTCTTTGGTTGGCAATCAAAGTTTGATGATTTAAGTTGATACCATTAATTAATATTTGATAAGTTGAGGTATCATTATTTTTTTCATTTTAAGTCTATAACATGTTATATTGACCTCACATTATATTTAAGTGTAAAATTATATAATGATATTATTGTGGAAATAAGTATGTCCATTGTGTTATAAAATCGCCATTTATTAATTTTCTCTTAATCCATTTGAGTTTTATTGTGTATACTTTCATTTTTTCATACCTTTATGTTATACTATCTCAAACTAAAATCTATAAAATATATTTATCATTTCTTAATAAAAATTATTTGAATTGTTTTGATGAGCCTCCATATATAGTTATAGGTATTGCATCGTGACACACACTAGGAATATGTTTCTCAAAACAACAATGGAAGTACCTCTGATTTTTAATTTAAATACTTGTTTCATTCAGCTACAAAAATATTATATAAAGCCTCTAAATTTAACATAAGATAGATGTATTAAATTAAATTCTTTTATATTTTAAATAATTTTATGTTATCCACATCTCATCAATAATGGTGATTTGCATTTTTTCTGAAAAACCTTATCAAGAGCTTGAATTTCATGTTACATAATGGGTATTTAAGTAAAATTAATGATACAAATAACATGTAAAAGATCTTTTATGAATATTTCCATAATATATTTCTTAAAATATAACATTATAAATTATTAGTTTCTTAAAATATAACATTAAAAATATTGATTTTGGGGTCGGATGACTTATTATTTATTTCACATAAAATAAAATATATGAAAATATACGTTAAGGGAAGAAATTAAGATTTTATAATATAAAATATGTCATGTAATATTTTAGAGAACATTCCATAAAAATTTGAAGGTGCAATTGCAATTTTTTTCTCACGTTGGCCTTTGGTCAATGATAGAGTACAATAATTTGTGGCCACTCCTTCAATCCATGGATTACACTACTTAAGATTTCATGTTTGATTCGGGGAAAAAATATACTAATCCCTTCAGTAGAAATATAAAGAAATTGGATGAGGTAATTTTTAAAGGGCCCTTTGGAGATGATTTTTCAATTGCCAACATGGTGTTCATTGATTGTAATTCTTGAAATGGTTTCTTTACAAAACAAAAATTTAAAATGAGTTATGTTCCTTCAAGTAGATATAATATAAATGAAATTTGGAAATAGGATAAGGATTGCAGAATCAAAATGATGTCTATCATCACATTCTTGGGATAAAGCATAAAATCCATGCCAATAGCTATGAAATATTGTTTATAAATACTATATATTAATAATATGGTTATAATTTCTCTAGATAATTATTTAAATTGTATGTATTGATTATAAACTATAATTTTAATAACATTATCATCAATTTTTTACAAATTAGTTTCAAATTATTTCAAATGTAGTTCAATTTATTTCAAATTTATGGATTTTAAATTAGAAATACTTTGTTGGTGTTTTGTATAATTTATTTTTAATGATCCTAATTTATTTCAAATATCTTTATTTAACTTAAAATATTTATAAGTCCATATTGGTCTAAATTATTTTAAAAAAAAGCTTGATTTAGTTGTATTTTGTTTATTTATATTAAAATCAACTTATTTATAGTTGGAAGTTGTTTATTTATAATAAAATTAATTTATTTATGAAAAATTCAATTTGGAGTATTTTAAAATTATTTAAAATATACTTCAATTTATTTTAAATATAGTCTAGTTCATTTTAAAACATAGTCAAATTTATTAATTTTACATTGGAAATAATTTACCCTCATTCCAAATTAATTTAATGTTTGTACTTTATTTATAATGAGTGTTGGTTGGAAATAATTTAGACTTATTATAGATAAATTAGATATATGTGATTTTGTTGTAATAAGTCCAATTAATTTTGATAAAGTATAATTTATTTTTGATATTTTTTCGAAAATTGGACTAGTAATAAATTTATATCATTTTAAGTAATTTGGACTTATTACAAATACATTACATAGATGTGGTTTATTTATTATTAGTCCAACTAATTCTTGATAAAGTCCAATTTATTTCTAATAGTCTTTCAAAAATTGGACTACTTCAAGTCCATATTATTTTAAATAATTTAGATTTATTACAAATAAATTATATAAATGTGGTTTATTTACAATAAATCCAGCTAAATATTGATAAAGTCTAATTTATTTCTAATAGTTTTCCAAAATTTGGGATGCTAATATGTTCATATTATCTAAAATAGTCATTTAAATATAAATTAGATCTCTAAATACAATGGTGTGTAATTTAAGGAATATAAAACATCCTTGAATCAAAAGATATAATCTTGTATAGGCTCATCTTGTGTTTTTGTCAACATTTATAAATGCTCTAATGGTAATTTTGGTAAGGTATAACTATGAAAATGTGATAGAAATACATCTTCAAGGTTTTTAAAAGATGAAAATGAACCATTTGGAAAAGTATAAAACTAATCAAGTGCCCCTTTGGTTAAGTTGCAATAAAAGGCCTTTAAGAACAAGTTTCCATTTTGGGCCCAATGTTCAAATGAGTGTGTATAATATTGTAGATTAATAACATGATCTCATTGACCATAAAATGATGATAATTTAAGTATAACAAATTTTTAAGGATAAGGATACTCAAACACATCCTGAATGAGAGGTTGTTCTAATAATGTGTTCTCCTCAAGAATAGCTTCATCATGAGAAACTTTCAACTTAATAGCATTAACCTATTTTTTTAAATATCCAATTGTAGTCATAATAGATAAAATGTCATGATAATAAGTTGAGGCTTTTGATAGTGGTTATAAACTAACATTGGTATAGAAAATATGGATGATGGACTCTTAATCATTATTGTAAATAGGCTCATCACACGATTTATCAATATTTGGTAAGGAAACACCTATGTCTAAAGATGTAGGTATGTATTTTTGAATTGTGCAAAGATTAATATCATTATCATAGCAAGTTCATACATTTATTATAATTTTGTAACATATTATAGGAGTAGGAGGTATAATTTAATTTTGAGGCACACTCTCTTTTTTAGAAGAAAATCCAAAGGAAGAAAGGGAATAAACATTTTCTATGTCATGTAACATATTAAGGGATGTAAGGATGTAATTTTTAATTTGAGTTGGAGTTTCACATCCTATAGAAGATGAGTAAATAATGCAATATAAAATTCTACATTAGGTGCATCATTGGTATGTGAGAAAGGAATATTGACATGACTATAATTTTCATCCTTACTATGTGTTTTAGAATATTGTTTCATTAGGAAACATTTGAGAAACATGGATATTTTTATTTAAATTTACATGGTTTTACCTTTTTAAAAGATACATCAAATAGACTTGGGACTTTTTGTGTGTCCTCAAATAATGAAATTTTTGTGAGTGTTTACTTAGGATGTTCATTGGCACTCTTATTATGTTCTTTGATGATAAAAATGGGAGACATAAGACATGTAATTTTCTCATCACATATTAGAGGGGAAGAAAAAAATGGACTAATTTCACTTGAATCATACAATGAAGACATATGATTTTCAACACTAGTATTATTTAGAGGAGAAGGCACACACTTGATTTGGTCAACACTTTCATTATGATATATAGTGGAGGAACATCCAAAATCCTTGAATTTTTCAACATTAGAAAGGAAAGACTCGCACTCAGTTGTTGAGATATCATAAGAAGGTGATGTAATAATTAAATTTTCAATATTATGAATAATATCATTTTACATGTTTGTTGGTTCTTCAAACTCTTCATCATTGGAAATCAAAGGAAAAGTAGAGCTATCAAGTCAAGAGGGATACCATTACTTTCAAATTCATAAGTAAAAATTCCATTATCACTAACTTGGTCATTTAGATTTTCATTTGCATCATTATTTTTTCATTGTCATAGTTGTAAGAAAAATTAGGTTTATATTAATTTTTGTATTATTCTAGGTCTTGATATGCAATATATTGATCATCAGGTGGATTAAATAATCTATCATAATTTTGCTTTTATGGATGAGATTTTTTTAAGAACTCCATAAATATTATAAGGGTGAAGATAATTATGAAGCATACAATAAATAGGGCTAAAAAAAGGATGTAACTAAACATTCCTATGCTATGCCAAAATAAGTGAAGTAGAAATCAAATCTGATTATAAAATACAGATATCTAAAATGAAATTACAAATAAGGTGAAAAACCTAGTATGAAAACTAAGGTTTTGGTTCAATAAACATAGGATGGGTTAAAACAATATTTTAATGCTTTTGGACTCATAAGAGAAACATCAAACAATAAAGTTTTATGAATGTTAATCAAGTATTATTTAGATTTTAACAATGTAATACATTATTTTGATAATATATCTCATTTAAGCATGTGTATAAATATAACAAGTACTAAGCAACTAAGGGATAAAGAGTGTGTATCTTATTTATTATTTTGTTCTAAACTATGGAAGTGGTTAAGATTCATCATAGGGTTGTATGAGAGATCTATAATTTATCCATTATATATTATGATTGTTTTTTACCTTCAAATAATTATATCAATCTGGGTTAGTAACGTCAATGTTTATGTTCATATCTAGCACATGTGTCTAATGAGAGATATACACATGAGTGACTTAAAATTTGGACCAAACTTGTGATACCCCTAAGTAACCATTATATGCTTTAAATTATGTTCACCTATGTGCCAAATTCAAATAATAATAAACTCTAGCTCCTTTGCATTGAGCATCTTGTAACCTATTAAAAAGGGGCTAGTTAAATGAGTTGAGATAGCCCTAGCAACCCTATTGTTTCTAAGTGATTGATATAAATCCAATACACCTAAGAGGTCCTCAGACTTTCATGTAGTTATCTATCCTATGCATGTGTGTGGAATTATAATAATATGACTATATGATCTTTCTCCTAGTAACCTTTGTTACAAGTTATGCAATCGTATCTTTGACCTTTTGAATGTTTAAAATATTTTATTTAGTGATGTAATGCAATTTGATAGCTTGAAATGAACAATACTTTCTTATTAGAGAGTTGCCTTATCAAATTGGAAGGTTTATTACTTAAACTATATCCTTTGTATATATGGGAACCTTTTGACTTTGAATTAGAACCTAATGACACACAAAATGCTAACCATACGATGGGAGAATAGGGTTAAAAAAATGGTCACAAAGTAAAATATACAAAATAACATAAAAATATAAGTCTAGATAGTTACATTGATGCGAGACAATAATGTCAATGCTAGCATCTAGGATGGACATAAGTGCCTAGGGGATACAAACATAGAAAATAAGCACAACGAGAAGGGGTCTTTGGTATACATTGGATGAAGATAAAAAATCATAGAACATAGGCCCAAAGTTTAGGTAAATCAAGTGAAATAAGATGGAATCAAAGAGATATATGAGATACCACATCACTAGATGTCTAATTATTAGTAAAAATGTATACATATGTAGGAAGACTAGAAATATGTTTACTTGTACCAAAATGGGTGTCTTAAACACCGTTATTTCCTTTGTGGTTCTTTGGTTTTATTTCATTTTACATACACTATTGTTTTATTTTTGGCTATTTGGTTTTATATCACATTACTTTTAGGACATATTTCTATTGTATAGCAAAGGTATCACCTTTAGGTTTAATTACTTTTTATTTTATCACATTTTTTTTCATTTTTACCTCAGTTCATTATGTCTTATGACCTTATTCATCTTTACCATATTTTAGGATGACCACTTACTTTCCACTTATTTTGGGATGACTACTACTTTTGTTAGTGCATGTACTAGATTTGTTGTAGGTTAATATGACTTCCTAATGACATTGATATCATAGAATAACCCTATGGCCTTATGAAGCACTATGTTTCCTCCTTCTGATTAGTTATGTGGATACACATCATTGCATAATTTATTACATGGATGGATATTTAATGATCACCATCTTTACCTTAATTCCTTTCATTTGAGGCACACATATGTTAGTTTTGAGATTACACACTTATTTGTGGGCAAATCTTAAAATTTTAAGACACCATTATTTTTATGTCCCTCTATTTAGTGGCCAATTATATTAGTTACATATTTAATTCATGTTTGGATCCTTGAATCCATATGGAAGAGGAATAAAAAACTCCAAAAGAGTTAAAACCCATATCATACCAAAAAAAAAAGAAATGATAAAAATTCAAAACAATCTTAAAAGTTAGATCACACCAAAAGGCATAATCTCTATTTGGCACATTTCCTATCATAGTTGAATCTCAAATTCCACAGTTGGCCTCATGATAGAGATATTTATACCTATTATAAGTATCCCATATTTTTATGGGTGTATTGACATAACTAGTCCTACCATATAGTGATTTTTTCATAATGTTTAAATTTGTTGGCAGGGACCAACATGTTTGCATTAGTTTGAATGATCATTTTTTTTGTGTGTGAATATGAGATATTATTGTATTAAATTTATTTTATTACCCATAAAAATAATTTAAGGTACTATTTAGCATTATATAGATCATTTAAGTATATGCCACATTAAAAAAGTCACTATGGTTTCACCTCTTTGTAGTTTATCAAGTGTGAACTTTTTATTTTAATAACCCTAAATTCAATCATTTTCTTGAAATATCAATTTGTGATAATTGTAATACAATTTGATGAAAAATAATATTAACCTAATATGGGAATAATGTAATTATTTCACAAAGATTTATATTTAGTTCACCTTAATAACATTCCTTAGTGTAGTTGTAGTATGATTGGTTGATATAAATGTCATAGTATTAATATTTTAATTGCATATTATTTGGTGTGTGATCCAATGATAATTGAATTCAACTCCAAACCACAAGGTTTATTTATTCTTGAACATAATTATTTATGGTAATAAGTGAGAACATGTAAAGTATGATTTGCATGACATTTTGCTTCTCTAGCTAGAATATTTCATAATGTAAATTAAAATGAGATATCTACAAATATATCACATGTTTCTTGGCACCATAAAAATATTTGATGCATATTAAAGGTAACATATTTAATTGATAAGACATTTTGTGGTTATTTTGTTCATCTTGATCCCTTTGGTTTTGATTGTCAAATATCATTAGCATGAGATAGACCTTAGAATCAATTATAGAACATTGAGTTCATTAATTTTCTAGTCGTTGATGGTATATGGTATGCATATATTACAAGGTTGATGGTTTTTGTTACATGGATATATGTTTAAGAATATGATTCTTGTTGCATAAGTCTAGTGGTTTTGATTCATTTAAAACATTGGTGTGTAATTAAGGATATATATCTTAGATATTGGTCTGTGACCTTGAGATTTGCTTCATAGAAAGATATAGTAAATGCATTAAATGAGAATATATATTGAAGTAGGTAAGATCAGATTTTGTCAACAATATTGGTTGGTGTTGAGTAAATGTTGAAGTCCTTTCCTCAATTTTGGTTCTAAAAGTAAAGTTAGAATGTGTCTAAATAGTATGATAGCTTTGGTTGTTTGTAGTTAATTTGGTGAACTCTTGATTATTCTGGTATTAAATTGTACCATCCATTAAGTTAATGTCACCTCATCTAAGCTCATGTAATATGTTTTTAAATCAACCATCTTATAATAAAAAGATCGTGTTTTTTATTTTCTATCAGTTTGGCAAGCTTGTTGATAAAAGTGGAGCTTTGAAGAAAATGAGTGGTTTAGTGAGGACATTAACTGTAATATTTTTTAGTAGCTTGAATGAATTCAAGGTATGAAATATTTTTCTCACATGTTTTATTAATGTATTTCTCAATTGTTGCTCTTATAGAATGAAATTTTTGTGTTAGTTAAATAGGTTTTTAGGAAAATAACATGAAGAATATGGCAGTTTAATACCATTTGAGAAGGATAAAAGGAATGTGAGAATTTTTTTATATATTATACGCAGTCACCTTGGTTAATTTTTTACTATTTTATCCTTCAATAGAATTATTATGTGCATGAAAGGTTACGTGGATGAAAGATTCAAGATATTGCATATAGTTGTTTGTTGTTTTAGAAATCTTGTAAATGGTATCCATATACATTTGATGATACAAATATTTTTTATTGTGTCTCACATGTTTTTGTTTCAAATATGCAGGTTATATTTCTTGTAATTTTTTATTGTCTAGGCGATACATTTTTTTTTGAAACACATTTCTTGATTTGAATAGCTAAATGTGGTCATTACATTGCATATTATTGAAAAGTTCAATCTATTCATTTGTATGCTTAGATAATGCAATCAATTTGTAAATTTGACTCATTTTATTGTATTATTTTGAAGGTATTTGAGTAGACTATAAATTATGTAGATAAAGGTTTTGAGTTTTTAAGTTTAGTTGTCACATGGATTCATAGAATGATATTATACATGCAGTTGATTTGACAAATAAATATAACACATTTTCATGCACTCATTATTGTCACCATCCAATATGAGGACATTTAGTTTTTCTTATTTCCATAAAATAATATTATGAGCCTATGGGTTTTGACCATGTAAGAAAATTTTTGTATGCACATTTCCATGCATTCAAAATATGGTACATGGCCATTTTGAAAGATCTAAATTTAGTTTATTTTAGATAGAAATAAGTTGATTTGTATATATTTGACTCTAAAATCATGAAATTCATGATATATACCTTGAATGCATTTACATATTTAATTACTATTTGGTATTTTGAAGGTCTCATTTACTTGTTTCAATATAGGTATGAACATGAAAATCAAATGATTTGTGTGTAAATTATTAAAAAAAATGTCGTTAGGTATAAGGGATTTTAAAAATTTTAACAGTGAAAGTATATTTGTTGGTCTTGTTCAAAATCACTTGGGTAAACAACATCTTTAATGAATTTTTCATAAGCTTAACACTTTCATGTATTCAAGCTTAATTCATTCATTAGGCATAAAATATCAATTTGGATTTTTTGATATATGAAAATAATATTTTCAAACTTGAAGGTTGACTATTTTCAAATTCATATAATAGAGATTTTTGTATGCATAAAAGATATGACATATAACTAATTGATACAATGCATATCTAAGAAGTTATAAGTGCAAAAAATTCATTGTTTTCTATTTTTAGTGGATATAAGAATCAACCAATGTTTTTGAAATTATGATAATCCTTTACTAATGAAATTTTTTAGTAATGGAAAATTTCAAATGTTTGGGTATTTCACAGTTTTATTGTGAATAAATGTAAATTGATAAGTAGAAGTTGATATTTATTTTTAGATATTAGATTGTATAGGTTTGTGTTTTGAGTACTTATTGTGAATTTTTTTCATATAACATGTTAGGGTCGACCCCACATTCCCATAATTTATGGAGAAATGTATGGAGAAGAAATAATGATAGATGGAGTGAGGGCACTCCATGGGGTTGGTCTAAGGCAAGATGCTTTCATGGTCATAGGAATGTTAACACATTTCCTAAACCTTTCAATCTTGGAAATCATGTGTTAGTTCACTTTGATACATTTGATCCCATTTTTTTGAATCTACTTGATAATATCCCTTATTATTCATTGGAATTCCTTTGTGCAACTAGAGGATAGAGGGGATATCATTGGATATATCATCCATATAGGTGAGGTGCACCAAGTGAATCTTCCCAATGGACGTACACTACCATAGAATATATTCCACATGATGCCCCATTGCCTAATTAACTTAAAAATAATAAACTAAATCTTAATTTTGTTGATCTAAATCCTTATTTGGCACTTATTATTTTTCCTTCTTCACCTTTTCTTGATAAACCTACCTTTTCCAATTGGAATTGTGCTAAAAACCCTAAAAATCATCCCAAGGTGACTCATGTGCTCAATAAATTCACATTAGAGTTGATGATAGTTATGGAGGAAGGTGTATGAAAGTGAAAGTGAAGTTAATTGACAAATCAATCCTAGGATAGAGAAGATAAATTAAATATTTATACCACTATACATATGTTGATAATCAATATCATGATATATATATATATATATATATATATATATATATATATATATATATATATATATACATATATATATATGTATATATATATATGTATATATGTATATATATATATGTATATATGTATATATATATGTATACACATACATATATATATATATATATATATATATATATATATATATCTACATATATATGTATATATATATAACCTACATAAAGTGTCCCTTATCATATTACATGGCTAGATAAGGTTCCAAATGCTTTATTTAAACAATGCCATATAATAACCCTAGTTAGGTATACGTACTTCAATTTTTTTTTAAAAAAAAAAAGTAAATCTAATATAGTGTTCACTAAATCTTGTGGCACAAATGGGGGATAAACATAAATAATAAACATGAAAAGAATAACTCTACTCAATTCAATGTAGAGGGAATCCTAAGTAAGGAGAGACAATACATTAATTAGCCATTATATAAGAAAATATATGTACTAAAAAAATAAGAGTAAGAGTTAGAAATACTTACTTTGAAGATGAACCTATCAAATCTCAATCTCTCACTTAGACAATGGTGCTTTGAAAGATGTTGTGGCTACTAAGGATCATAAAGATAGGTTAGCTCTAGGCTACAAGACTTCCCCTATGAATCCAAGACACTTCCACAAGTCAATATTCTTCTTTCATTAGTATGAAACCCTAAGAAAATAAATAAGCACAAATGTATGAATCTATCTATTATAAATGGGGTGAAGGATGTGTATATATAGCCTAACTTGACCCTAAACCCTTCCATAATTTTAGCCAATGCAGTTAGGCCAGGTGACCTAGTTAGTTTGGAAATAGAATAGTCAAGTCCCAAACTACGTCACTTGGGTAGACTTAGTCCCATAACATGATAAATTTTGATAACTAAGCCAACCTAATTGACTACATTTGGTAATGTGGTAAAAGGTGTTTTGGATTGGATATGGGTTATTTAAGGTGGTAAATTATTTGGATAAGAGTGTAATAGACGTGTTAAAGATTAAGGGAATGTGTATGAAGGGTTTGTATTGGTTGAAAGTGCAGGTATATGGAAAAATAATATTTCAAAGCATCAAAGGCATACCCACCCCTTTCCCAGTGCATAATTTAAGGCATACACTCAAAAAGGTTGAGATTCGATAGGTTCTTACAAGAGTAAAAGCATCAGTAATTGATAAAGTCTAAAAATATTATGTGTATACATATACCCCACTCGAAGATCATCATTTTTCATGTAATTATACCATGGGATACTACTTCTTGAAAATAACATAACAACAAACAACACCAATCTAAATAAACTACAATATATAGAAAATAAGATGATTGAAAGGAAATAATTGAAAAATACATACCTTTACTTACCTTAGTATTGTAGACTAGAAATGGTGTGAAAGATATGGAGAGGCATATAATGTGGGGAACATTAGGTAAACCTATAAAATAAGGTAAAATTCAAAAAAAAATTACAAAAATATGTATAATATGTAGAAAAAATTTCTACAAAGTTAGGATTGGAGAACATCTTACAGTTTTGTAAAAGAGCTAGTAGAAACAAATTTATGAACAAAATTTGAAATCTAGTGGTAAATAATTGAGAGGTAAATAAAATTAGGGTAAATTAAATAGGGTAAACATTAATTCATTCATAATTTTTCTATTTTGAGAAAAAATATATGTGATATACCTAAAGGATCACAGAGAGTGATGATGGTGAGGAGATGACATATACAAGCTGGAAGATGCTTAACAATGATAGTGGGTACAACTCAGGAAGAAGCTACTCATATGGCCACTACTATATATCATGGAGGTTTGTGGACCCAAGTGGCTAATCTATAGTGATAATTTTATGGTCTTAGATCCCAAACTACCTCGTTATAATGGACTATTCAGAGGGGTCAATCATAAGCACTTATTGGTAGTGTGGCTTAGCTACAAGATCAGCGTGATGGAGCATATCCATATAGATATTTTATATTATATATGGACTTTGTATTATGTTTCATCAAACTCTTTATATATATGTATATGGACATTTCTTGGTTTATGATTTGTATTTATATCTTTGATGTATAAATGTATGTAGTTATTTTCCTTCTAGCACATGTGTTTTTAGTTTTGATGTATATGCTATGGTAAAATATATGATGTTTGATTTCCTTTCTCAAATTATGTGAGACATAGACAAGGTTAAAAATAAAACACGATGTTTTAAAAATTAAGTAAATAATTGTAAAACATAATGCACACTAAATCACGATGAGAAATATGTAAAACAAAAGATGAAAATCGAATAAATGATATATGTTTATAATAAAGTAAATAAAAACACATTGGATTAAAAAAAGATAAATCATATTAATTCAAGATGATAAGTATGAAAATTTTGTACTAAAATGGAAAACATGAGATAAATAATCACACCAAATCAAAAAATATAAATCATACTAAATCAAGATGGTAAGCATGAATTTTTTTTAATTAAATGGAAAATGTGTTAAATCAAATGTTTGAAAAGTAATTACACCAAATTAAAACAATTTATATCATAGTAAATCAATATGGGAAGTATGAAAAAATTGTAATAAAATGGAAGACATGTTAAATCAAATGTTTGAAAAGTAATTACGCCAAATTAAAACAAGTTAAATCATACTAAATCAAGATGGGAAGTATGAAAAATTTGTAATAAAATGGAAGACATGTTAAATAAAATGTTTGAAAAGTAATTGCACTAAGTTAAAACAAGGTAAATCATAATAAATTAATATGGGAAGTATGAAAAAAATGTAATAAAATGAAAATCATGTGAAATGAAAAATAAACTTAACAAATAAAATTTGATAGTTATTTATGTGAAAAATGGTATAGAAGTGTTTAGGAATAATTTGTGAGGAATGAATAGTCCTATCCATGTTCTTATATTTAAACTCATAAATGGAACACCACTAAGGTTGAATAATAAATATGATTATTATGGAATAAGGATAAATTTTTGAGGAATGCTTGGTCCTATCCATGGTCTTACATTGTAACTCACAAATGTAATAACTCTATAAATATGATCAATTAACAAGGCATATTCATCGAGGAGGAATATTTAGATTATTATAGTGAATGAAGGGAATGGAATAATCATGACATAGGAATTTGTAAAACCTTAGTAGACTTGAGGCATAATAATAATAATAATAATATAGGAATGCAATAATAGTTTAGTGACCCACAAATGCAAAATATATTTGTTCACTAAAGGCATAAACCTTTATGGGAAAATAAGTGGAGTACTAAGATCAAGTCATAAGGTTATATATATATATATATATATATATATATATATATATATAGGAAAATAAAAATGACCTACCTTCCCACAATGTGTTCATCATTCCTTAGGACCCCTTACAGAGTCATTGGTCTATTGTGAATATTGGGTACTTGCATGAGAAAGTAAGTAGTTTTATAGATTATTTTTAATTATCATATCCCAAACTACTCACCTACCACACCCCAATGGACCTCAGCTATATTATGAGGCCAATTTTGTAGTTCGAACTTTGATTAGGGATAAGTGTTATAAACCACATATTTTGTTATTATATTGACTTTTTGATATTTATTTTTGCCTTTTGATCATTTAATTTTGTTTAAAATGAAGGTTTTTAACTTTTTATGGCTTTTTTGGATAGCCAAACATGAATGACAAAAGTGACACACATAGGTAAGCTTTGGGTTTTGTTTATAAGAAGCAAGATATCTAGAGAGATGATTGACTAAAAAATTTATCTTTCCTATAAGCTAGTATGTGATCTCAAATCTCAACCATAGATATATGTTTGATATATAGAGATAAAAATAGATCTATGTATATAGTGATATAGTGAGAATTATTCTTGTTAACTAATCATATTGTAAATCTAGGATATTATGGGGATGTGGGTTTAATAACCAAGTTACAATAATAGTTATCTTTATTTGAATTGGGGATAAAAAGCAATCATAAAATAATTAATAGAGAAAGATAAAACCATGTGAAAATAATTATAAGCCATGAATATAAGTTGGTAAAAATCATATAAAAATAATCTACAAAAGAAAAATAAATATGTAGATAAATGAGATCTAATCAAAAATGAAAATCAACATATCCAATATACAAATAATCATAAGTCAAGGCTAAATCATGTAATAATGTGATCTAAAACCATGATGTGTTCACAAATACTGATAAATATCACTACAAATACAATCCATAACATCTGATACATACTTATGTAGTTGAATTATGACATTAATATATTCTCATCAATTTTCATAAAAAGGTGTGAGAAATCCTCCTTCCATATCATATCTACAAAAAAATTAGGTATGGTAGAAGAATGATGATTCTCTTGATGCGCCTCTTGTGTGAGATACTAAATGTTAGGAATGTAACAAGTGTCCTAAAATCTATGAGGAGATGTAGGTGGTAGGGAAGGATAATCCTTGTCCCATAAATGAACTGGAAAGGGAGGCTGAGCCAATGAAGTTGTAAGACATATAATATCTTGAATATGCTACTCTTACTTGACATATATCAGTATGGTGTGTAGTGCATTATGTAAAAGGCAATATACTTCCCCATATTTAGGGATATACTTCAAAATTAGATTAGGAGGTGGTATATTATTGTCTTTGAGTTGTTTTATAGTAAGACACAATTTTTTAATGTATTTCCTAAGTTATCGACAATGGTGATAAGAATGGTTGCATACACCATGAAAGAAACAAATACATCTATTAGTAAATGGTGAAGGTATACTAGTTGAAGTGGTAGACGAAGAAGCCTATTATTGTTGATGTATATGATAATCTTTGGTCTAATGACCAAAAAATCTATGGATATTAAAATAGGGATCATCTACCTATTGTGTTGGTAGAATATCTAGCTTAGGTAATGGTAGAAGACCATCACTAATAAAGGAAGAAGTAGGAGAAAAATCTTGGCTAGGCTTATCTATATGTATTTCTAGCTATGAAGTGGATCAAATCAAAGTGGATAACATCTAAGGAGGAAGAAAATTACATAAAGATCATGGTATCTAGAAAAATGATGAGGTCTTTTCATGGCATGATACATAAGCATACTCCTAAGAGGTTCAGTAGTGACTAGAAGTGTAGTAAGTGTGCGATCCATCTCTAACCTATGAATAGTAGAGGAAAAACTAATATCATGTACTATAAGATAAATAATGATGATAAAATAACTAAGATACTATAATAAAGAAGAAGGATATCTAAGCACATCTACATTTTTAGTGTGAATGAATATGGCTAAAAATAGTTTATCTAGAGAATATCCTTTATTATACACCAGTGTATATAAATTAATGGTACATGCATTAATTATTTTATTAGACAAAGAATTATGGTGAATAGAATGTGTAATTTTAGTTAGGATAATTGGTAGATCATCTGAAGGTTTTTGATAGGAGAGAGGTTGAAGAAGAGGTAATTAAGCAATGATCTTAGGAGAAAGATTGAAAGTTTTGATATTTAAGATTATCTCATCTAATTCATCATCATCTAATTATAGGAGGTTAGGAGGGATGTTTATTATTAACTAAATTTGACCATGATAACATGACATAGAGTTTAAGGGATAATTAAAATGTTGAGAGTAAAGAAATGAAATTCTAGGTAAAGGTTCAAGGGTGGGTATTTTGAACACATTTCAATCTTAGAATTATTCAAAATTATAAAGGTTCATGTCACCTTGAATCTTATATATAGAACCATTATGGAGAGATTTAACATATAAGAATGTGGATGAGGTAATAGCTCTCATGCAATTTGTCCAAGGTTGACTGAGTAATATATTATAGTAAAGTGGAAAGTTAAATATCATAAATTTCACATGAATAGTGACTAGAGGGATGGTGATAAGAAGCCAAACATAAACTAGAAGAGGCATTTATCTTCTATAATAGCATTGGCATGTACTTTGTGTGGATTTAAGATTTCATTTAAAATATCCAATTCTTTTAATAAAATAAAGGGAAGCAACAAAAGTACTTAATCCTTCATCGATTAAATCATGTTTATGTTGGATGTATCCTATTTGAATGTTAATAAAGAGTGGAGAGTCATCCACATGAATCAATATCTCATCAGGAATCATGGAAGAGATAGGAAATTTGAGTGAAAGAGAAGCGTGTACTATTTCATCAATATAGATAGATATCTCTTCACACTTTTGGAGAATGTTATATTATAATATAGATAATGTAGTTTCTTTCCCCTTGGGTGGAGGATGAGGAATGTTAATTTCAAACATTAATTTCATTAGTTGATTAAAATGATGAGGGTAAGTTTGCATAAGTTCTAAGTGTTAGGTTGTGGAGCTAAAAGCTTCACAGGTATGCAAACATGGAGGAGGTTGCTGAGTGTCATAGTAACTGACGTCGGTCAGGCCAACCGACATCAGTCAGGAGTAGACAAGAAGCTGCCAACATCGGTCTTGGATCGACTGACATCAGTCATCCCCAAATAGATAGGGACTGACATTGGTCACCTGTTCATTCTAGAACTATTAGTTGAACAGTTAGTTTTTTAAACGGTCAGTTTGCATGTAAAGACTAATTTTAGTCTTGAGTTTGCATTTCTAATTATTGTAATTAGGAAGTCTAATTATTGTTTGTATGGGATCTATTTAAGAGACCCATGGGGTTGTACTGTAATTTAGAGAATCATGAGGACTTGGAAATTTAGGGTTCTTCCCAAGTGTAAGATCTAGGTTTGTAGGTGTGCAAAACCAGTTGCATTTGTAGGTGTGCAAGATCAGGTAGAAGATCTACATGGTAAGTAAGATCAATTGATCTATAGGTGTGTGTGTGTGTGTGTGCAAGGTCAAAGGAGATCTATGGGGTAGCAAGGTCAAAGGAGATCTGTAACACAACAAGGAGCAAGATCAAGGAGATCTACTTGGAGTACGTGGTGTACTTGGTGGTACTGGCAATATTGATACTACTGGTGGAAACAACAACTCTTGTTTGAGTTGATTGGTTGTAATTGAGAGAGAGAAATATTGAGGGAGAATTATTGGTATGCCCAAGAGGTGTGGGAAAGTGTGATTTCTTCATTGTATTTCCTTTTGAAATAGTGTTAATACAAGATTGTACTATCTCTCATATTCTGTGTTGTTTCTGAATTCTAGTTACATTTTACTTCTGGTTAAATTTTGTGTTTAGTTGCTTATACAAAGGTAATAAATGCTCTTAAGGAGCAGGGACCTTGACAATTGGTATCAGAGCGATAGGTTCATCAGACCTAGTTCAGAGTGTGTTAAGTGTTTGGATTACATCACTCTCATGGGTTTCTGATTGAGTGGGAGTAAAGCAATGGCAGAAGAAAGTACACTAAGAATGGAGGAATTCAATGGCAAGAATGATCAATACGGTATTATGGAAACAAAGCACAGGTAAAGAAAGATTATTGGTTGGTAAAAGGTCAACATGAAGGAAATGAAGAAGTAGATGTTGCAAGTAGTGTTGCATAGGATGCTCTTGTATGTTCCTTGGATAAAGGAATCTTGGGAAGTCCATGCAACCCCAAATAGAGTATTTTTCCATGAATGTCCATTGAGACTTTAGGATTTATCTATAGGGGTTTTTGAGCCTAGTCAAATTATTGGCAAAGTGGGTGCAACTAAAAATCAGACAGTGGAACACATGGGTTTGAAGGAGGTCATGAGGTCCTAAAGAGGAGTCTAATTTCTACAAGAATGTTGGGTGATGAGGGTTGCCTCATAGTGGAATCTTGGAAAGTTTCCAAGGGTGCACTTGAATTAGCATGTGGTAAGAAAGTAGGTATTCTTTATCTATCTACTTGTATACTGATTCTCCTTCTAGTTTATTACTTCAAATGTAGATGTGAAGATGTGACTATGTAAGCTTGTCACATGAATAAGAAAGATATTTTATTAAGAGGAAGTCTGATGTCTTTGACAATCTTAAGAACTGAAAAGCCTTGGTTTTATGAATAGGTAGATGGAAGAGATCAGCTCAAGGGGTTGTGAGCAGGGTGTTTGGACAAGGTTATGATCCAAAGTGAGCTCACAATAATGATCATCACAGGAAAAATAGTTACTAACGTCGATACTACCAATCAAACAAGAAGGTATCAATGTTAGTCATATATTAAGTCAGTGGTGTCGATAGGTGGACATTGATGTCGGTCAGAATCGACATCGGCGAATGTAGATATGGTCAGTCAGGGAATTGGTGTCGATGATCAGGTGGAGTTGATATCGGTCGGGTGTAGACCATTGACCAGAGAATGAATTTTGGGTAGACAATAAGTTGTCAAGGAGTCTCAAATGCCCATATGGAGGACTGAAAGGGTAAGTAAGCCTCAAAATTAATCCCCTTCATGCTATTAATTTTTGCTCACTATGGTCAAGACAAAGAATTTTTGAAGAGGCAATAGGTGAATCTAGGAAATGTGGTAGCATGGCATGAATTAGATTATTCCTTGAGGTAATTGGTAGTTCATCTAAAGGATTCTTTTGATAGGAGAGATGGACATTGAAGAGGAGGTAATTAAGCAATGATAGGTTTAGGAGACAAAGATTGAAAGTTTTGTTTATTTAAGATTATCTCATCTAATTCATCATCTAATTATAGGAGGTTAGGAGGGATGTTGCTTATTAAGGGTAAAATTACTTCAGTTGACCATGATAACATGACATAGAGTTTAAGGGATAATTAAAATGTTGAGAGTAAAGAAATGAAATTATAGGTAAAGGTTCAAGGGTGGGTATTTTGAACACATTTCAATCTTAGAATTATTCAAAATTATAAAGGTTCATGTCACCTTGAATCTTATCTATAGAACCATTATGGGGAAATTTTACATATAAGAATGTGGATGAGGTAATAGCTCTCATGCAATTTGTCCAAGGTTGACTGAGTACAAGCCAAGAAACAAAATAGATGATGTATAGGTACAAGTATATTATAGGAAAGTGGAAAGTTAAATATCATAAATTTAACATGAATAGTGACTAGAGGGATGGTGGTAAGAAGCCAAACATAAACTAGAAGAGGCATTTATCTTCTATAATAGCATTGGAACGTACTTTGTGTGGATTTAAGATTTCATTTAAAATATCCAATTGTTTTAATAAAATAAACGGTAAAGCAACAAAAGTACTTAATCCTTCATCGATGTAAATCATATTTATGTTGCAAAACCATGTATCCATATTTGAATGTTAATAAAGAGTGGAGAGTCATCCACATGAATCAATATCTCATCAGGAATCATGGAAGAGATAGGAAATTTGAGTGAAAGAAAAGCGTGTACTATGTTCATCAATATAGATAGATATCTCTTCACACTTTTGGAGAATGCTATATTATAATATAGATAGATGTAGCTTCTTTCCCCTTGGGTGGAGGATGAGGAATGTTCATTTCAAATATTAATTTCATTAGTTGATTAAAATGATGAGGGTATGTTTTCATAAGTTCTAAGAAAGGAATTTGGGATAGAATATGGGAAAGTGCCACTATAGGATCCCATTCATCATAACATGTTAGAGGATTATTGGATAAAGGTACATAATGTTGTGATGAATCAATTGAAGTGGGGTTGAATGCAAAATGAAATTTGGTTTGATTAGGTATATTTATTTTAGGTTTGTTTTGATTGGGTTGATATATCTTAAGTGATGGAATTTTATCGTTAAGTGTTTCTTGTATTTAAATGGTTGAAGTTTGATGTGAAGTTTGAGGGATATCTATTTAAGGTATCTTAGTTTGAGGAGAAGTAAAACTTGTATAAATGGTATGAAAAGTATGTTTAATTTATATTGTTGAAGATGATTCTTGTGTGTTCATTTGTTCTACATGCCATAATTATATGATATATGATGGGTTAATATATTTAACAATGCAAAATGTCAGAGAATTGTTATGGTGAGAGGTTGGGTATGGTTCAATATAATAAACTAATATCCTCATATTATTAATGTTGACTAAATTCTCATTGTTGGTGTTCATATATATGTTACTCTCAATGTTATTGGTGGTGGGGTTAGGTTGGTTGGTGTTATCTTGATGGTTATGAAGAGGATCTTTATAGATAGATAGATGAACATTGGCTTGACTTAAGGCTTCATTTTTAGTTTTGGTTTGGTGATCCTTAAGTGATATTTCATAGTCTTGTTGACATTTTAATATAAGTGATTCATGGTCAAAGTTAGGTCCAAAGATAAAGTCCATAGAAATATTTCATAATTGGTGGCAAGTTTCATGAGAATGATCCCAGCTTTCATGGCACCAACAAAGTTTGTTAGGATCATACCAATGTTTCATAGGATGTGTAGGGTCAAGGTATCATGGTGAGGTTCATGAAAGATGCCTTTGAATTTATAATAATTAAATAGGTTTGTGAAAATTTGTGTTATGTTTTTGAGGTAATAAGGAGCTAAGATGAGATTTTTTGTTAATTAGAAGTGAGGACCATGCTCCATTATAGTGGTTGGAACAATAGATTGGATGGTGTGTTTGGTTTTATAAGTATATATAACACCATTATTTATTTCATGTTGGTTTTTAGCTTTTAAAATCATGTGAATTCATGTTGGAGAGTGGGAAGTTTCAAAATGTTGTATTATGAAATCTTGGTGTTTAGCTTGGTTAATGGCCTCTTCCAAAGATTTTGGGGAAATATTCCTAATTTAGTATTGTAATTTAGGATGAATATAATTAGTGAATAAGTGGAAGAGGTTATCATCTACCATATTATGAATGGATTTATTATACAAATATTTCCATCATTTAATGAAAACTTATGCCATTTTGGATTTTATTTTTTTATAGTTGATAAAGCGGGATAGAATTTTTTCAATAAGATCATTAGTTTGGAATTCTTTAACAAATGCATTAACCAAGTCATCTAAACTAGTGATGGAGTAGGTTTTAAGTTGATTATACCAATCTATATCATCTTTGAAGAGATTTTTAGCTAAGAATTTGATCTCAGTGAAGGTATTAAGTTTAACCTAATATTTCTATAGGTTTCCAAAAGTTTTTAAATACAAGGTAGGATTTATGGACCCATTATAAGTGATAATGGGAATTATACCTCCTCTGTCAATGTTTGAAATTTGAGGTACAATGGTTCATTTTTTAAATGATTAATAGTTTTATTAATAAGTGGGGATTGAGGTATTATATTACTTTCTACGTCCCTAAGGGGTAGTGGGCAGAATTAGGATTTGGTGCTCCCTATTGAGTGTGTTGAGGTTAATGTTGGAGATGTAATTATTGGTTTTACATATAAATCATTTGGTTTGAATTATTAGTTTGAAAAGTATCCCTTTACTTGAGAGTTTATAATATTATTGGATTAGTTTGAGCACTATTTTGAATAGTAAAAGTATATTTGGAAGCATTCATGTGTTGTAAGGTGTTAATAAATTAGGATGCACTAGTAGAATGAGATATAATAGTGGGATGAGAATTAGTAGTGGAATCAAAAGAAATAGTGTCATGAAAATAAATAGTAGCATGAGAAGTACAAGATGTAGTATATCTTTTATGAGGTAAATTAAATTTGGAAATAGTATGGATGTTTGGGGTAGGTCCACTAAAAGATACACCAATCATGTTAGTAGATATACTTGGCATGGAAGTGAAAGAAGACATGGAGGAGGATGTAATTATGTTATAATAATATATTATATAGGGTAAATGAATGGAATAAATTTTTAATTAACTTACCCCAAATCATGTGGAAAATCTAGGTGAAGGTGAATGGGGTCTTAAAAAATATGTCACATCATGATGATATATATAACTTACGAATCCTTACCTCTATGTTGAATATTTTAATTAATGAAAATAATAATTTTAGTTGTGTATTAAATATCATTTTAATCTTCTACCATTTTTATAAATAATAGATTAAGGGATGAAAAATAGGGAGGAGTCCCATAGTTGGTAGTTCTAGTGTTGACATGAATATTACTTTGATCCAAGTTAGTTACCAAAAAAGTTAGCTTAGTATGTTTGTTAATATTGGTAAAACTCATCATATTAATTTGATTTTTATTTGTGGAATTATCATAAAAATATTCCATGATGACATAGGGAACCTACACATTAAAGAGGATAAACTAGTTTTTATACTAAGTCAAATAAATTCACTCTATTCTATGGGAAGACAAATATAGTAAAATATAAGACACTGAGTCAACTATGTTTTTTAGGAAAACAAATAGAGTGTCCTATAAGAGACTGAGTTGACTATGTTATATATGAAGACAATAAAAGTAGCCTGTAAGAGACTGAGTTTATTGAGTCAAGTGTGTTTAATAGGAAAGCAAATAGAGTAGCCTATAAGAGACTAAGTTGACTATGTTCTATAGGTAGGGAAATTTTGGAATGTTAAAAATTTGTATGATTGAGTATTAAAGTTATAGGAAAATAAGCTAAACACATACGCAATTAGGTTGATTAAGTCAATCTAGTTGCAACACACAACACAAACCTTGTCTCAATGTTGAATAATACAAGTTTAGTAATACAAAATATAATAGGGAAACAATAAGTAATAATACTAAAATGTAAATGCTAATCTAAAAAGTGAACATTCTTATATGTTTTAGATTATATTATGTTTTTAAAATGTGATAAGGAATTTGGGTTTGCAAAAAAACTAAAATAAGTAAGTTAATGTTAGTTTTAGGTATGTTAAAGTCAAAAGGGATCAATATTGATGATAGTACTAGCTTTTTATTGGGGCCTACCCCCTCACTTAATAATCCAACAATGATAAGGGTGTGAGGTGCTTTGCCAATATATACCATCAACCATTTATTTATTATTAGCCAAAAAAATGGGTCAGCTTCCCCCTTGGTGATGAAATCCAAGTAAGTAGACCTAGGTAGAAGTGTTTGAGTGCTTATTTGATGTTTTGTGATTTAGTAATGTGTAAATAAAGAAGTGACTAATTTGGTAAATTAACCTTCCTATTTATACTATGTTCACTATTCTAAGAAAACAAGCAAATAAATGAAATGTGAATTAATTACTACCCATGTAAGTTAACTACCATTGCATAAAAAAGACACAATAGTAGGTTGAAGGGATTTACCTAATATACAAATAGTAAAAAATAGAGTCGATTTAGTTTAGTTTGTCTATTGTAAAGTAGTTTAGAGAAATGCAATCAAGCAAGTTGACTAAGTTTCCTAGGGAGAAAGAAATTACAAAACTAAGTCGATCATGTTGACCTAGTTTACTGTAAGGTGATTTTCTTTATAGGATTGAAAAACTAAAATATCAAAACTAAATTTTAAATAAAAATGAAATGAATAAGTTCATTAGAATGAACATGAAGTTGTTTTTATCAATTTTATTTTTGATTGATTTGTACAATGTAATGGATCTAGTGAATTGTTGTTTTTAAGTTGTGTTGCCTAGATGAGGGATTGAACCTATAAAATAAGATGTTAAAATAAAGTATAACCAATTGATTGAGTTTGGATAGATTGAATAATTAAAAATAATTAAATTAATTATGTTGACATGATCGATCTAGTATTCTAGATATAATTTATAAAATTTGAAAACTAGGATGAAGAACTATATTAATAGGATTGATCTAGTGTGCTAAGTGAAAATCTAATCATAGAGAGTTGAATAAGATTGACAAGTTCACCTCAGTTGAAAAACATGTAAGTTGATGCCCTAACTATGTTAGTTGGATCAATTAATTTTAATATGACCTACAAAGAATAAATAAATTGGTTGATTGGATTGATCTAGTTGTCTATAAGAGAGAAATAATTGCACACAAAACTGAACTAAGTTGATTAGATCGACTGAGTTTTGAGACCTACACAAAAAATATTATACTAAGTCGATATAGTCGATCCAGTAGACTAAAAATGAAGGATAAAAACTTGAAAGGGTTAGTTGACATTGAATTCATCTGAATATATGCAAGTGAAATTGAATTCAGTATAGAAAGTAATCCTAGCTTGGAGAAGATAAATTAGCTAACTATACCACTAGCAATACATTAATAATTGGGGTAATGACCAATATGGATCCACTAAAACTCCCTAAGAGGTCTCCTATCATATGACATAGCTATAGAGGGTTCCAAATCCTCTAGTTAAGCAACAACACACAATAACCCTATCTAGGTCTTGGTATTTCAAATAAATAACAATGTAAATTAAATTTAATCTAGTGCTCACCAAAGGTTGTGGCTAAAATGGGGGACAAATATAAATAATAAACATCAAAATAATAACTGTAATCAATAAAATTTAAAGGTAATCCTAAGTAAGGAGATAATACATTCATTAGCCATTATTCATGAAAATCTATCTACTAATAAAAAAAGAGTAAGAGTTAGGAATACTTATCTTGAAAATAAGCCCATCAAGTCTCAATCTCTTCCTTGGCCAATGGTGTTTTTCAAGATGTTTTGGTTCATAAGGATAACAAAGATAGGTTAGATATAAGTTATAAGATTTATCTTATGCATCCAAAACACTTCCAAAAGACAAGATTCTTCTCCAAGTAATATGAAACCCTAGACAATGACTCCTCAAGTAGAATGGTGGATAAGAAACTAAATAAGTGCAAATGAATTATTATCTTGATTGGAAATGGGGTGAAGGATGTGTGTGTATAGACTTAGTTAACCCTAAAACCTTCTATAGTTTTAGGTAATGCATTCAACTCAATCAACCTAATTAGTTAGGAAATACAACAATTAGATCTTGGACTAAATCATCTAGTCTGACTTAGTCTAGTAATGTGCTCAATTCCCATAACTAAGCTGACCTAATTACTTACATTCAATAATGTGGTAAAAGGAGTTTTGACTTGGATAGGGGTTATTTGAGGTAGTGAATAATTTTTAGAAGAGTGTAATGGAGGTGCCAAACTTTAAAAATTGTGGAGGGTTTACATTGGTTTTAAGTGGAGGTATAGGGAAAAAAAATCTTGTGAAGAACCAAAGGCCTACCCACCCCTTTCCTAGTGCAACCTTTAAGGTGTGCACTCAAATAGGTTGAGACACAATGGGTTCCTTCAAGAGAGAGAAAAAAATTAATTGATAAAGATTTAAAATATTGTGTGTATATAGAAGGAATTTTATTGAGTTACCTGATACTTCAATGGACTACATTAAGTATTAGATAGATAAGGGTGCTTCATTTATTGATTTAATTTCAGATGATAATTTTAAGTGGTTGTGTTCTTATTTGATGTATTTTTTATTTATTATATTGATACATTAGTACATTATTATTTTTATACTTTACATTTTTGATTTTGTAATAAATGGATTTTAGCGACAATGTCTTTTGTTTTTCATAGCAGCAATACACTTTATTTTATCAGAATAGAAAATAAACATATTTTAGTTTATTATACTTATTTTTATCATTAATAGATAAATACTATTTATATAATATTAGTGTTTAGAGTTTGAAATTATTTTAATGTTAGTTTTTATTTACTATTTAGTGTATGAGAGATAAATAATTATTTGAATTGATGTCTAAGCAAGTAAAAGGGCCCCCACCTATTAGCATTTGTAATTCTATCTATATTTATTATTTGATCTCTTATAATTTTGTTAAATTTTAAATTATAAAGTTAAGTTATAAACTTTATAGCTTGTAAAGGAACTAATTGACTTTTAAAATTTAATTAACATTAACTAAAACTAACTAAAATTTAGTTGTGACATGATTCATAAGTATCTCCAGTAGAGTTACTTTATAAAGAGATTGAAGACACATAACAAAGGGAGAAACACATAGGGATTAAGAGATCTTCCAAAAAAAAAATCATTTTTTTTTCTTCTGTGAAAACATCTCTAAGATTAAATAGTCATGTATAGATAGACCAAACAATTCATTATTTGATAGTGAATTAATCTTCTTGAATAACATAGGTATCCACATCTACTAATTTATTCATAACTGGTTATTTGAAGATTATCAGGAAATAATATCAATTGTTGATTCTAGATATGTAACCATATGCACACAACTTTCTATACTTGACCTAAATAATGATAAATACATTGAATCTTGTAATTATTTGTTAATCCATTAAATATAATTTGATTCTCTTTTGAAGATTATGTTTGTAATCACACTCATTTAATTGTTTATCAATAAAGTTATCTCTTTTATACCTCGAAGTTGATTCTTGTTCCAAGTCTCATAAATTTATCTGATTTTCAAATAGATTTTTATTTATTTTTATTATAGTTAAACTTTAATTTCTATTATAGTTATTTTATTTTTATTCTATTTTTTAATCTTTAATTATTTACCTTTATATTTTAATTAGCTTCCTTTTTAAACTATAGTTTATTTTCTATTTTATTTTAAATTTATTGCATATTTACTTTTTTTTTATCTTTCTAATATTATTTGTTACTTCATTAGTTCTTAATTACTCTTTTAGATTATCTTCTATTTTTTATTTACAGTTTCTAGTGTAGTTTCATTGCTTAATGAACATGTTATTATATTTCATTTAGGACTATTTATTACTTTTCCTTATTGTTCTATTTATCCTATTTCAGGTAGAAATTATTATCAGATTACTATAAATAGTGTTTTATTTTTCTTAGTTCTTTATTTAGTTATCTTTTGTTGATAGTGTTAATTGAGTATGATAGTTTTAGTTAATTTTTCCTTGTTCGGTTTTAATTTCTATTTATTTATTTTTTATTTGGTTTCTTTTATTATTTTCTTTTAGTTTGTTTTAGATTTGTGACATTAAATGATTGATAAGAGAGATAAATTGATAATAAATTATACGGATCAAAGATATTTCTTTCTAAAGATTACCTCTTTCATAGGATTCAATCTATTGGATAAGTAAGATTATATCATTCTAATATGATTTTGATTTTATTACTAAAAAAGTTTATGATTTTTGAAATATAATGATGCATAATTTAATTTTTGATTTGTTTATTTATTAGAATAATTATTACAAAGCATATATACACATCTTAGAATGAATTCTTTTTCATTAGACCCCCTACAATTAAACTTGTTTGATTCCATCTTGACCTTTACAATAAGTGAAAGGGTTGATTCATTAACATAAAAAATTTCACCGTAAAATAAAGTGGTGACTCCACTAGGGAGTTTGTTATAAATATTATCTTAATTTTTTTACTTCTATCAATCCTTCTTGCTTATTTTAGTCCTTCTTTCCCATGACCCTTAGTGGTCCCCCTCTTATTGTCCAACCTAAAGTTGATATTATTGAGGATCAAGTAAATATTACTTATAATCTTATTCATTTTTCTTGGTATAATATAACTTATGATTTTCATTACATTCTTGAGGTTATAACCAAGGAAGATGATGAATCATTGTTCAGAATTGATTGTTATGATACTATTAGCTATCAAACTCAATATTATATTTAGGAAGAAAATCATCACATTCAATGAGAAAGGGAATAATTCTTTATTGCTAATCCTTAACTTAGAACTTGTTTTATTTATGAATATTTTCTTTCTGATTATTTTATTGTTCCTATTGACTCTAATATAATTGTAGAGTTAAATAAGCCTAGTCAAGTAGTGGAACCTACTATAACTTCCAGTGGAAGAGCTTCTAGAATAGAGAGATTGAGACTTGATTCTAGGTCTATAGAAGAACAAATATCAAGAAAAATTCAATGATAATGAAGTTGATTCTAATGTAAATAATGCAAAACCTCTAGTAAATCCTTGGATTTGTGGGAATCCCATTAATATTGGTATTCATTCTAGTAAATTACCTTCGCTTAAAGGATTTAATATCCCTAAATTTTCAATAAATCTTGGTGAGTCTTGGGAAGATAATTTAGATATTTTAAAGTTAGTTTGTGTTATTTTTAATATTGTTAATTAAATTTTGTATCTTAGAGTCTTTTTGAAAACTTTAGAAGGTAAAGAATATAAAGATTATATTATCCTTCTTGATAGGGTTATTATTACTTGGAAAGATATATAATATTAGTTACAACTTTTTTTGGCAAGTCTAAATAAGAATTAGATGTAATTAATGAACTTGTTAATATTTTTATTGATCAAGGTGATACTTTACCATTTTATAACCAAATTTACTAAGTTACATCAAGAGATTCCTCATGACATTAAACCATCTAAAAAAATTCTATAATATATTTCTTTAGTGCTTTTCCCTTAAAGTATAAAATGGATTTAGAATAAAAACATAAAGTATATTATGATGAAACTATTACTTTCTACATAAAGTACATGAAAATAAATTAAAACATGTTGGTTTTAAGGATAGAGCTTGTAGACACCTAAATTTCATTTAGTGTCAAAATGTACCTAATCTATTTAATAATTCTTCTTAAATTAATAAGTAACATTTCCTCCCAAAATCAAATAATTAGATAACTCAACATATTAAATAAATTGTGCATCTTTAAATATTTATTATAAGTAGTAAATCTAGATTTTCCACCTACTCAAACCTCTCCTACCTTTTTGTCCCTCATCCCAACTAAATCCATAAATTTCTCCACCTCTTATGACTCCTCTCATAAGTTGTCAAACAAATTGAAATAGTCTTGTTGAGTCAGCTAACCAACCCCACTCTTTTCTCAACTAGGTTGAAAAGGTCTCCATCCTCATGGGTGAGGACTCATCCTCCACCATTAATTATTTAGATCATTATGAAAGTCCAAATAATCCTCCACTATTGGATCATTTTTCAATAATATATAAATAAGCTTGTAAATCTTCATTTCCAATCATCACAAATCTTAAAATTACAATCATACTCATTAGTTGCATCATATCTTTTGAAATATAGAGATCTTAAACATAAGTGAATCAAAGTAAATCCAATTGAATCAAAGTCTTCTTTTTTTTACCAAAACACTACCAGTTCTCTCTTTGCATTGGAAGAGTGAGCACCACATACTTGAAAGAGCAAATCAAATATACATTGTAATGGAAAAATCTTGTATTCAATGTGTGAAGTTTTGATTATTATTTTATTTATTTTTTACTGTAGATTATTTAAATTTTAGATTAGATTAGTATTAGTTTACTTTATTTTGATATCTAAATTTAGTTCATACATTTTTGACATGATTGGTGGGATATTTCCCACATCTTTTTAATTTTCCTATCATTGTCTTTTGCACTTAGATAACATTTCTATTTTGTTTTTTTATTAATGATTGTATTTTACATTTAATCTTGATTATTTTATTATTGGTATGGATTAAAGGTCACTTTCACTAGTTTTCTATTCATATGTGTATGTTTCTCTATGTAATAGTGAATTTGGAGGCTTTAGGAATGAAATTGTAGGACTAAATAGTGAAACTGTCTTTCTTCCTACATTTTCCTATGTTTTTTTTGGTTATTTATTTAGGTTAACAAAATTTTCATTTAGAAACATCAATTTTGTTAGCATCAACAGTGTTTTCATCCTAAATAGTGAAATCATTCCATCTTGCAGCAAAATTGCAATTCTTTGTAGTGAAATAATTAGTGTCTGTAATGAAATCATTTCTATGTGCAGTGATTTCATCTTTTATCATAGAAAATTTGTCATTTTTCATAGTAAAATCATTTATCTACATAGTGAAATCATATTGTAAGCATGAGTCACTCTATTTTATGTTCTTCACTTTTTATGTTTTTTCTTGAATTATATATTTCAATTTTGCTTTTTGACCTAACTATGTAACAATATTTTTGTAATAGAGACTAAATTTTTGCTTGTTTTTTTATATTTTTTCAATTTTTCACTATAGATTATCTCATTTATAGCTAAAATAAACATTTTAAAACCTTGTTTTTAGGATTTTTTCTAAAGAATATCAGCTAAGAATCAATAAAAAAGCTAATTTTTCTTATTTCTAGAAATTTTGTTTTTATTTTTCAAAAATCTTAGTAATTGCATCACTTGTATTTCAGTGTTTTTTTATGGTTTTGAAATACGATTCTACTCTTTCCTTGGCATTACATTGGTAATGATACTTGAAAATCAAAAATGTTTTCAAAATTATCTATGTTACCTAAGTAAATATATGTGTATGCTCTTTCCTCAACATTACATTGGTGATGAAACTCATAAATAAAAAATGGGTATCTACTTTTATTTTTATTTTCTTAAGGCCTATATTGACCATGGATTTCACCACCATGTAGTAGGCTAAACCCCATTTATTGATGGTGTATATAAATCAAGATATATTTATTTTAATCTACTACATGGTTATGTGTTTTAATCACACCATGATGTGAGAAGATTTCATGCTTCAATACCTAGGGTTTTAACAGTCGAGTCAAAATATAATATGACCAATTATTAACACACTTAGACCCTTAAGATTATGTTGGGAACTTTGGGATAAGACCTAATAGTGTGCATCTATTTTATTTATTTTTTCCACATTTTTCCCCCTATATAAGCTCATATAAACCTTATTCCTAGGATAACCTTTTTGTCATTCAACTTTGGTGCATCAGTTAGTGATTAGTGGTAAGAAGAAACTTTCCACATACCCTTGAAACTAGATTCATTAGACTATGGGAATGAAAAGATCATCCATGGTTAGTTCCTTGAAATATTAGGCCATAACTAAGAGCATGGATGAGTAAGTGACAAAATAAGGCTCAATAGTTGTTCACAACTAGTTATCCTAGTTTTCACTCTTTATGTGCAAATTTTCTTGATTTTTTAGAATATAAATTTATTTTTTGTTTCCTTATGTTTACCACATGATAAAAAAACTTATTCTCAAATAAATTATTTTGAATTTAAATTCTATCCTAAAAATCACAAATTTCTCTCTAAAAGACCAAAATCATTCAATTAGAAATCAAAATTTTAATCACTTTGATATTTTCTTTTACTAAAGTCTAATTTCATGTCTTTTGTTGATTTAATTCTTCCCTTAGTAAACATCACTCATTCTAAGACACATGGCTATGTGGAACCATCCCTTGAACAATTCGATCACAAATCTAAATCCAAATAATCCATGTTTCAACCTTGGATTCTATCCAACCAACTTTGATTCAAATGCATAATTGAATCAATGTCAAACAAATCATCTAATAAATCCAAATTTGAATTTGAATATGTATTCATCGTCATTCATCAATCAATCAAAGCTAAACCTAAATAGTTAGTCAAGTTTCCCAACTAACAAATTCAATAATAAACAATCAATTTTAAACTTGAATGCTTACTCATGTTTACCCATAAATCAACATCCAAATTTTAATTTAGGGACAACATCAAATCATTTCTTCAAATTTGATAGTCAAACTTATTTAAATTCTTTTACAAGTGCAAGCCCATCCACCAATAAAAATTCACCAATCACATATCAAAATGCATTCACTAATCCACCTAGTTTCAATGTTAGCATCAATCTAAATCAAAATTTTGATTCACCTTCACCATCACCTTAAAATCTATATTTGAACCAAAATCCATTCACAAATCAAACCCAAATTCAGTCAAATCCAAATAGTTTCCATCCAAATCAACCTTTAAACTCTTACACCTATCAAAACCAACCTTTCCAAATTCATCACAATCAACAATTTTATTATACATTTAACCCATTCCCAAACTTGAACCAAACTACATCAAATTCACATTTGTTCACAAAACCAATAGATTCAAATTCATCCTTCCAAGATCAAGATACCTCTCTAGATAGGGAATCCCAAAACATTATACATCAACATCACCTTACCACTAGTAAACATATTTTACAAAATAAACCAAGTATCCCCTCCACTAGTTATAGCCTTGATTCTAACATCCCCTATCACACTAACAAAGGGAATCCAATTCTATCACCTCTACCATCTAGTGTCATTCCACCCCCAAAGCTAAAATAACTTCAAAACTCCCAACCTATCAAAACCATCATCGTGCCTACTAAGAAAAAATACAATCCTTTAGGGCAACCTTATGATGCATTCTTTCAAAAATTGATCATTGTAAACTTACTAATATTTCCAAACACCAAATACATTAAGCCAAATGCCCCAAAACCTAAGTGGTATAGACCTAAAAAATATTGTGATTATCAAAAAAGTTGAAGGTCATTCTATAAACTATTAGACAAGACTAAAGCATTAAATCCAAGATCTGATTAACAAAGGGTATATCAAGGTAGAGCCAAGTGTATTAACATCTAAAAATCATAGCTTGGGGATATGCAAAGATGTCTTTCCTGAACCTAGTCAATCCACATCACTTCCAAGTCAAGGTCATAACCTTCCATCCATTTATAAAGATCTCATGTTTGACACATCCATTTTCAACCAATCCATTGTTGATCAACCTACTTTTGACAACCATGATTTACCATCTATTTTTGATGAAGAGGCCATCTTTACTGAGGAGCCTATGTTTGACCAAAAACCTATCTTTGATCAAGATCTCATTTTTGATAAAGATCCCATTTTTGACCAATATCATATCTTGGACAAAACCTTATTTAACCAATGTATCATATCACCCATTAGCCAAAAACTTGAATCCTTATCTCTTATTGAATCTCCCATCATCCCACAACATTCACCCAAAGTGATAGAGGTACTTATAGACAACACACTCCATGAGAAAGGAATTATTGAGCTTATCCATTTTGAAGAAAATTCTATACTACATAACATCATTTAAAAACCATTTGAAAGTTAATTAAAAGATCTTAGTGATACTTTTGTGGTTTCTAAGGGAACTTTAACCATTATTAAAATATGATCCATTCATAGTCTCTACGAGGACTATGCTAGTATCACTCTTTTAATCAACCTAACCAATCTTGACTTCTATATTCCAATCTAGTATCTTTCACCTTTTGATTGGGACCAATGATCCTACTTACAGTTAACTTCCTTGCATGATAATAAAATAATTGTAGACTTTCTAGCTGGTCTCCTACCAAAAGGGCATCAAGAAACATCTACATATTTTGAAGAATAATAGGTGTACCTCAATCAAAATGAATCCTATACTCTAAATATAAAATTGAAATCTCATAGTGAAAATATTTTTGAGGCACTGTCATATTATCAAAATACAAATTACAATTTAAATCTAAATCAAAATATAGAAAATAAAAAATATGATTCTCTTAGTTAAAACTTCTTTGAGTCATTATTGGAAAATCCAAATCTAAATCCCAATAAAAATAATCAAGAAGAATCTTTTGGTGAAAAAATTTATATGGAACAAATAGATGAGAAAATTAATATATCCTCTACATTATAAAATTTTCATGATGGATCCCCATCACAAATTGAAAACATCATTGAATAAATATTGAATTCACAAATCATCCCACTTGTAGTTACTCCCATTCTTATTCAATGTGAGATTGTTGGTACCATTCACCCTCTACATCATGACACATATACTTATCCCCAATATAACTCCATCCCTCCAGATCCTTCATGCACTCAACACACATCCTTCATTCAACATACTTTCTGCTTCACCCTATCTTGAAGCACCCTCTATTGTAGAGGCTATGACTATATCTGGGTAAATTTGGAAGAAGCTAATTTATAAATCAATGAAGTTATTGAATACATATATTACATAAAATATAAATAATGGTAATCATTATGAATCTTGAACCCTTTTATAATTGAGATGTAAAAAAGTAAATAAAAAGCAAACAAAAAAATTAGAAAGAGAAAGAGAAATAAATTCATCCAAATGTGAAAACCATTTATATGGCTCCTTATGAAAGTAACATGATTAACACCAATTTTTATCATCATGCATAAAATAATTAGTTGTTTACAAGTAACTTACACTTGATATTAAGATCATTCCATTTCAATCCTATGCATTCTAAATCATCATTTCATCCTTACCCATCCTACAACATTTTTTATCCCATATTTTTACCCTAAAACCATCCATGATTACTTATCCTAAGTTATCCTAAATCATACTTACGCATATTATGTCTTACCAATCCATTCTAAACTCATCTTCAATCAACATACACCATTTTTGAATACCCTTACCTATCAAAACCCATCCTTATCCATTTAACCCCAAACCCATCGAAAATCCATCCAATCCTTGCCATCATAAAACCATCCTTACCATTTTGACCTTGATAAAAAAGTGGAAATGTCTTGACACATGTTCTTAGAAACACCTTTGTGTATCCTTTCATTTTTATTTTTATGACTAGGCACTTGATTCTTACCTTGTGTGTTCCCTAGAGTTATCATCTTGATTCTAATCCATTCTTATTCATCCATACTCCATATAATGTATTCCTTCCATCCCCTACCATGCACTATTCAGTGCTAGAATATGGCTTTCCCTTTATTGGTGTTCTTTGTAAATACTCCAAAAAAAACAAAAACATTACAAAGATCTAATAAAATCCAAAACATTAGAAAATCCAATAAAATCCAAAAAATAATCTAAAAATCCCTTGTCCTTAGTTACATACCCTATTCATCCCTTATAAGATTGCTCATCAAATGGTTCAACATTTTTAAAATTATGTAGTCATATAAAATGTGAAATTTAATTAATTGATTGTGGCTAATGAAATCGGATCCATAAATCCTCATACCTACTAGCATAACCCTTTTAAGATTTTCTTTTATCAATTCCCAATAACCCACAACCTTCCAAACTTAACCCTTATAGACCCAAGCATCTATTTCATTCCCAAATCCATTCCTCTAGGTCTCATTCCCTCTAGACAATAGTGCCAAACTTGTATAGGAGCACTAAAACCCATGGTGTCATGTTTCTAGCACTATTGTCCAAGTGCATATTTGGTTCAAATGGTCATATTCTCCTAGATTCTTATCCTAATTCATGTCAGCCTAACATGAATACATTTGACCCATGATCATTAAATACTTCATGAAAGGACATTCAAATTCCATTTAGAAGGGTTGCCTCTCATTTACAAGAGAGAAATAAGAATACAAGCAAGTACTCTCAAGCACTTTCCCTATTCTCTACATACAACCTTCCAATATTATTCCAAGCTTATTCAAACCCTTACACCCATCTCTAGCCATCTGAAGTACACCCAATTTCACATCTAATTGAATTTTCATACATAATGACACCAAGCACTTCAATAAGAGAATTATATTAGTGTGTTCCCTCCTTGGAGTATTGGTATGTAGGTAACTTGCCCACATATAGGGTGTGAAGTGCATCTAGTGTATCCTTTACACACTAACACCTTCACTCTCTGTCATAACTCTTCCTTTAAAGTTTAATCATAAATATCTCCAAGGGATTTTTAAGATTAAAACACACACACAATGAGATCTGTAGACTTTTGGGCTTTGATATTTCACTAACAGTGTAACACAGACCTACTGAGTAGAACCCAAACAAATCACATGGACAAAAACACCAAAAAAAGATAACAACATTGAATAGTAGGGTGTCCTATCCAACCAAAACACAAATATTAGACACCTATTTCTAACAATGTCTTAGTCCTATACTTGAATTCTCAGACCCTATCTTGGACCAGACAGCTCAAAATAAGCTAAGTCATATTTTCTCTCATTTATTAATACTTTTAGAAAAGGAAAAAATACTATCTATTTACATAAATTAGTGGTTTAATTATTTCACATTATTTCTTTATTTACTTTACTCCAAACTTATTTATTAACTAGGAATAAAAATCTATTATTTTAAAAAAAATAATAAAACATTTGGTGAACCTGACTTCAAATTTCGTACAAAAACCCTAAAACACCTAGGGTAAATTATTTTTGATTTTTTTTCATAATTTCCCAATTATTATATTTAAAAACAATAAATTTATAAATTACTTGTAAATTTTTAAATATATTAAATAAAAACCCTAGTTTACACATATTAGGTCCTTTTTACATACAAAAACATTCCAAACACTAGGAAAAATATATTGCTAATTTTATAAATATTTTCTAATTTTTCCTAACTTTTTCAAGAAAAATTCTAAAATTTTTATATAAATTCATATCAAATTTTTTAAAAAATTACCATACTAATTCTAAGAAAATTTCATTCAAAATTCCTAGTTGCATATACTATCTCCTACTTTGCTTCTTGAGCTATCACCTTATATCCATAGCCAAATTACAAAAATGATGCTCATTTATTTACAAACTTTTCTTACATTTCTTGAAAATAATAAGGAAACCATAATAGGCCCTATCATGTACATGAATGATAAAGTCTATCATATGTTAGTACAAAATTTCATCCTTTGCATTTCATGTTTATGTTTCATTATATGGGGTGATATTACAAACTTCATTGCCAAACATGCAAAAGATTCCAAAATTATTTTTGTGTAATCTCTTTCATTCATATGGAAAAAATTTCAAATTTATCTTGATAAATGCATTCAAAATGTCATGTTGCATATCAAAATTTTTTATGCCTTTATGTAAAAATTCATGTTCTCTATCCTTTGCTCTCTATTCTTCATATGGAATTTTTTTTCAAATTTATCTCGCTAAATGCATTCAAAATGTCATGTTATATATCAAAAGTTTATATGCCTTTATGCAAAAATTCATGTTGTCTATCCTTTGCTCTATATTCCTCATATGGAAAATTGTTTAAATTTATCTTGCCAAATGCATTCAAAATGTCATATCGCATATCAAAAGCTTATATGCCTTTATGCAAAAATTCATACACTCTATCCCTTGCTCACTAAGGAATTTTATTTATAAACATATTATTGTACAAATCACAACTAAAAATTTATGCATTTCACTTCATATTCATGCTTTATGACAACATGCATCTAACTCATTAACAACTTTTAAGTATCTTCCTATCACTACTAGAACAAGAAAACACTAACGATTATAACTATCCCTCTTCCTTTTAAACTTGGTACATCTAGCTCTTCTCCTAAATATAATACCAACTTTATGCCTATAGTAGATCATGTGATCCATGTTATCACCCAAGTTTATGAAGATAGCGAGGTTGATTACACCCAGGGCTATAGATTTACCACTCAGGATAACACCCCTTCAAATATAGTTTCTATTTTGAAGCTCCTTTAATGATCAGATATTTAATAGATGTATTATATACATCCCTTTATAATACTAGAATTCATATTTTCGCTAAACTATCCTATGTTTCATCTATCCTCAACATAATGAATAGACTGAAGAGCATATCTCTTTTGAAAAAGAGGATTTACCCCCATAGCACATCATTAAACAACATCTACCTTTGTATATTCAATTGAGAATTAATGATATGGGAGTCAAAAGAGTGTTAGTTGATAACAGTTTAGGACTTAACATTTGAAACATATCCTTTCTTAAACTTCTTAACATATAACTTCAAGATATAGCTCATTCTGATATGAACATAAGAGGTTTTGACAACATTCCATGGAAAGTAATGGGTCAAATAATAGTCAATATTATCTTAGGGTATAAGACACTAAAAATTACCTACCAATTCATGCCAAATGACCTTAATTATAGTTTATTACTTGGTTGGCCTTAGATTCACAATATGCATGCAATCCCTTCCACATCCATGGTTGTCTAAAATTTAGTCACAAAGGTTACATATACACATTCCAAACAGATAATTAACATTTTAAATATTGTCAAGTTGTTAAATCTTGACAAAATTATATCTTGTAGTTTAATCTAGGTAGAATACTTACACAACCCATCACTCAACATACACCCTAAAACCATACACAAAATCAAAAAATTCCAAAGTATATCATAATACTAGCACTACATCACCAATTCACTTCACCTTTTGCACTTAAATATCTTAATAAGATGGGCTATTAGGGTAAAATACTTACAAATCATGAACAAGGAATAGTCAATCCTATTAAGGCATCTACATAACATAAAATACAAAGGCTCAGATACCAATTTAGCCTTAATCATGATAAATCTTCTCCCATCCTTTCAAAACACATGAAATTTTGTCTACCCATTACACGTACCAACAATATAGTTAATCATGCTTCTACAATATCATTAGTATACCTTGATCTTATTGACAACACAAATTCACCTGATATGTTTACATTAGATGAATTCTCTAATGATGAATCCCTCCTACAATTTCATGGAGAATATGAAGACCTCACATCTTGTTATCATAAAAATAGATTTCCAAACCACACAAATGTCCATGCGTACTTTGGAGAAAATATAGATTCCTCCCCTGATATACCATTTGAATTAGATGATATTATTCCTATAATTCCATATACACTCGATCATTCCATATTACATAATGAAGAAATAGTAATTTTCAATTTTGAAACTAATAAAGATCTCTACATTTTCTAATTAACCACTACCCTTAGAAATGAAAAGGATGTTGATATTCATCAAAATTTAATTTTTTTTCCAAAACTTTTTGCTTGATCATATTCGGATATGCCAGGAATTGATACATTTATAATAGTCATTAGATTCCTTTATACCCTGACACAAAACTAGTTAAACAAAAAATTTACAAAATGCATCCTAAGGTGGCTCTCTTAGTCAAAGATGAAATCTACCTCTTAGATTTGGTTTCATTCTCCCAGTAGCACATCCTGAATGGATTTCCAATATAGTTCCTATAGTAAAACCTAATAGACATATTTAATCTTGTTTTTATTCTCAAGATTTAAATAAAGCATGCCCCAAAGATGATTTACCTTTACCAAATATTGACATGATAGTAGATTCCATAGTTGGATATGAAATTCTATCATATATTTATAGCTGGTTTTGTTGGTTATAATCGAATCAAAATTGCTGAAGAAGATCAAGAAAATCATCTTTTAGAACACCTTGGGGTACATTTTGTTACATTGTCATGCCTTTTGGATTAAAGAACATCATATCCACATATCAACATACTATGACACACATTTTTCATTACTTGATTCACTATACTATCAATGATTACATTGACAATATGATAGATAAATCCAAACAACAACAACAACATCACACTATTGATTTAAAAAAGATTTTTAAATGTCTTAGGAAATACATCATTCTATTAAACCCAAAGAAATGTGTTTTTAAAATTACATTATGAAAACTCCTAGGTTTCATTATTTCTCAATATGGCATATAAGTTTATCCTAAGAACGTCAAAGAAATTATCGATATGCCACTTCCCACCAACTTAAAACAACTATGATCCCTCCAAGGCAAGATCCAAGTAAACCACTATGTCATAGCTCAACTTATTGATAAAAATAAGTCATTTACTCAATTTCTAAAGAAAGATACAAAGTTTATTTGGGACCAAGCTTGTCAAGATAGCTTAAAACAATCAAGTAATATCTCCTTAATCCACCCATTTTAGTACCACATATTTTAGACAAGCCTTTCCTAATCTATACCTTAGCAACATATCATGCAATAGGAGAACTCTTAAAACAACATGATGATCAAAATACCAAATGAGCAATTTATTACATAAGTTGTACATTGTTTGATTATGAAAAAAATCACTCCCTAATAGAAAATTTATGTCTAGCATTAGTTTTTACCACACAAAAACTCTAACATCACATGATCAATAATGAGACTCAAGTTATCACAAAAGTAGACCCCTTAACGTTCCTACTAGATAAACCACATATTTATGGTCACATCACAAATGGGTTATGTTATTAACAAAATTTGACTTTAAAATAGTCCTCCAAAAATTGATAAATGGCCAAATCATTATAAACCATTTGGAAGCAGAACCACTGTTAAATACCAACCCTTTAAGTGACACATTTAGAGATGATTTCACTACCTATTCTACTCATTCAGATACCTAGACCACATTCTTTGATGGCTCCTGATGTACATATGGTGTAGGGTAAGCATTGTCTTTATCAATCCTTCTAGTCACATAATTCCTATAGGATACTAATTAAGTTTCTCCTACACCAAAAACCTAGTAGAATATAAAGCACTTATCTTAAGAATATTCACTACACAATCCCTCAAAATCAAATATATTCAAGTCTTCGATGATTCCCAACTTATGTTTAATCAAGTAAATGATGTTTATCAAACAAAATAAAAACACCTTATCCCATTATATAACATGGTATAGTGTCTATCATCATGATTCAATTATTTTTCTATTGAGAGCATTCCCTAAAAAGACAACAGATGCACAAATGCAATGGCTATTATTGCATCTATAATTCTCATTGACATCAATGATGATCAAGCAACTTTTAAAATTAAATGATTACAATAACCATCAATATCCAGTACATATTTGATTTATATTTTCATCTTAGCTACTACATGAAGCTTCACAACCCTAGAATGGTTTTATAATATTTATAACTTTATCAACAAATCTATTATACCAAACACTTTCTCTTAAAATGACAAACATAAGTTACAAAATTAAGCACTCAATTATGTAATAATTATCAGAGACCTTTTCAAACAATCCTTTAATGGACACTTACTATGGTGCTTAACCTTAGTAAAATCCAAAATTCCTCTAGCTCAAATACATGATAGTGAATTTGGTAGTCATTTTAGTAGAAAATCCATGTCATACAAACTCTTTGAAAAGGGTACTACTAGCCTACCATGGAAGATGAATGTTTAAAATATGTAAAGTTATATGATACATGTCAATGGCATAGTAATCTACAATATGCATCATCACAATAATTACAATGTATCATGTCTCCATGACCATTCATGTTATGGGGATTTGATCTCATTATAAAAATTAACCCTAAATCCACTAATGGACATAAGTTCATAATCATAGCTATAGAATAATTTACCAAATAGGTGGAAGTAGTTCCACTTCAATCTACCATAGGCAAATACATTTGTATTTTTATCATGACTCATCTTATTTCATGCTTTGGCCTACCATCATTCAAGAACAAAATTGTCAATTTTTGTTTTTATCAAATACAAAATGAAACACACATTCTCCAATCCATACCACCCATAAGGAAATGGTCAAAAAAAGCCACTAAAAAAATAATCAAATTTTTTTTGAATAAAATAGTAACCAAATTTGGTAATGATTGGCACAATTGAGTAAGTTTAGCATTATGGGCCTATTGCACAAGTATCCATACACCCACAAGAGCTACTACGTATTCACTCATTTATGGCATAGAATCAGTTCTACCATTACAATTAGAAATCCCATCTCTTCATGTCTCATTTAAAGGTATTCTCAATAATGACTAGTATCATGAAAAATGTCTACACCAGATCAAATAGTTAGACCATACACACATTCAAGCTATAGAACACCTCAAAATCTACCACCAATATATACAACGATCCTATAATAAGTGAGTTCACATCAAATAATTAAAAGTTATTGATCTTGCTGTCAAATAAAACCTTCATAATGTCAATGCCAAAGAAGAAATCAAAGAAAAATTAAAACCAAATTGACTAGGTCTTTACATCATTACCAAAAAGCATAGCCTTAAAGTATACCGTTTAGCCTCACTCAAAGGAAAGAAACTTAAAAATCCAATAAACATTATGCATCTACGTAGATTCTATGTATAATATTTTATTTTACACATGCTTGTACATAATTTATTGTCAACATTAGTTATACATAATCTCTCTTTCTTGATTGTACATGGTTCAAATATTTCCAAAGAAACACAAAAATAGTACAATTATTTTTTCAAAATATAAAAACATTCAAATTTATCAAAATAGCAAAATCATTTTGATTGTATGCATCATCCATTGTTTACATTACTAATATCATGCTAGGAATTACATTTACTATTTCATGATATTGTATGTCAATTTATCGGCATTACCATGCTTCACTTGATCTCTTTTAAGTATGCATAGTGATATCTAGCTACTTGATTACTTCACTATACCCATTGAGAGGGTATCCCTACTTCTACATTTGAGACACACATCAATATACATACCCATTGGGGGAATCTTCTCTATGACTACACCATCTATGTTATGTCAATCCTACATTATATGCTCTGATTTATCACACTAATGTACATTACTTACCAGATTACACAGATTACTATATCGACATTTCACTAATATCTAGAACTTGTGTATCTCTTAGCATATATCTAATCTTGTACTAACATGTTTTACATACTTTCACTTCTTTCTTTAATTAGTTAGATACATTTGTATTTCCATTTTGCTTGCTTTCATTCCTTGTTTATTGTATCTTGTGCGATTGCATTTCCAATTCTAGTTTTTCTTCTTGTATGTGCCTTAGGAGATTTACTGATGTCCTCTAATTTTTTTCATGTATGTGTACCTTCAAACATTTTCCAATGTCCCTCGTGTGTACTCCTTTATGTGAAAATCTTTGCTTATTTCAAATTATATGTGTATGTGGCATTTGACATGCCTTGTATGCTTACTTTCTAGTTTGAGTGACATATACCCATGTCCCATGTTTGTATGGCCTCTTGGCCATCATTGTATATGTCTTACTTCTTGTTTCTTGATTTATATTCTTGTTTCTTAATTGTTTGTCCATGTTTACAATGCCATTATCCATATCATGAACTTATCTTGCTTTCTTGGATGCCATGATGGACATCATGCTCTATCCCTCCAACTAACAACTAACATCTAACATTTCAATTTATAGCTATAGATCAATACATTACACATGATTTTACATTGTTATATCTATCTAGCAATACCGTTGTTGATCTAACAATCTCTTAATACAAACATTGTTATATCTCGAGATATCTTGTCAAATATCACTACTATATCATGTATCTATACAACATAACAAACTTGCAGGACTCTTTCTTGTAAGGGTAGTCACTACAAGTTTATTATTCCTACCCTTATAAGAGAAGGAAAAAAATGAGGGTTTTTGGCATAGAGATCAAAGCTCATAACAGTCAAAATAGCAGTATTCAGATCACCTAGTTCAAAATCTAGAGGTCAAACCAATCAGAATAAAATAGAAAAATAGTAGTAGTTTTAGCATAGGATAATAGCACCAAAAATGGATAAAATTACCAAACATAAGAGTGTACTTATTTTTGCACTCTTTTCCATATAGAAAAACACCTAGGTTTTCCAATAAGAGGCAAAAATTTTAGCTTAGATATAGTTTTTACACATCAAAATCAATCAAAATCAGCAGTTTCAATATAATTTTCTCAAAGAATCTAGATATAGGGGGTATCATACACAACATGATGGCTCTCACTTCTATTTTTAGATTAGGCAATTGACATAACTTATAGATTCGAATACATGTTTCAAACACAATTGATTGAGGTTAATGTGCATTACACATTGTTTTTTTTTTTTGAGTTGAGTTTATTACCTAGGCATTCTCAGTAGTTGCATGCCTTACTCCATCTATAGGTGGTTGGCATCATTTTAAAGTTAAAATATCATACAAGTTTAACTTCTTGAGTTCTCAAGTTGGATTTCACATAAGTATATTGCATTAGTTTTAGAGTGGATTTTATACAAGCCTAACCTCCATCTTTCAAAATAGCTAAGAGTTGCCTAGTTTCTAGCATACATTTAGCTATCCATGCCACATTATCAAATTTTTAGAAAATCCATGTGCTATATGAGCCATCTCATCTGACATATATTCTATATTGATATCACTTCATAGCTTCACTTCATGAGGTAATGATGGATCCAAAGGGTCAGCATTTGTTTTCTTGAGCCACCTATTTAGAGGGATTGGATACATGGCCCAAACATCGATTAGCACATCCATGATTTATTAGCTTTACTTAATTGGTGATGATGGAGATAAATGACCTACATTCAACTATCCATGCCACATTATCATATTTTTAGAGAATCCATGAGCTATATGAGCCATCTCATATGACATATATTCTATATTGATATCACTTCATAGCCTCACTTCATGAGGCAATGATGGATACAAAGGGTCAATATTTGTATTCTTGAGCCACCTATTTAGAGGGATTAGATACATAGTCCAAACATTGATTAGCACATGCATGATTCATTAGCTTCACTTAGTTGGTGATGATGGAGATAAATGACCTACCTTTGTATTCTTGAGCCACCTTCTAAGGAATTGAGCACTTAGCTCTATTTTTGATATTACTCTTGATTCAACACATACCCAACATCATCCAACACAATCCAACATGATAATAGGTTTTAAATTGGTTCATGTAGATAATGAGGTATATTTGTTCCTTTCTCTTCTTTTTTATCTTACTTAGCTTTGTACGTTCTTATTTTAGATATAGTTTGTCTAGTAAGAACTGATCTACTGTATGTTTTTCATTATAGATTCATACTTCATATTGTGTTACTCTATGCACATCTAACATCACATAGCTTCATGAGGTTATCCCTTATAGGTAATTTTAGGTATGATTTCTACTTTCCTTTACTATAGTATTTCACTTTGTTGCATCACTAGAATAAAGGGGGTGGGGAATGCAGTCATATAAAATGTAAAATTTGGTTACTTGAGTGTGGCTAATGACACCTAATCCATAGGTACTCCTACTTGCTGGGACAACCCTTTAAGGATTTTCTTTCATAGATTCCCAGTCATCCACAACCTTTTGGACTTGACCCTTATAGACACAAACAACTCTTTCAATCCTATATCCATCCCCCTAGGTCTCATTCCCTTTAGACAATAGCACCCAACTTGGATAGGAGTGATGAAACCTAAGGTGTCATATTTCTAGTGCCATTGTCGAAGTACAATTGGTTCAAATGGTCATATTCTCCTAGATCCTTATCCTAATTCATGTCAACCTAATGTGAATACATTAAACCCATGATCATTAAATCCCCTATAAAATTCCATTCAAAGTATATTTACAAGGGTTGGCACTCATTTACAAGAGATAAATAAGAATACAAGCAAGTACACTCAAGAACTTTTCCTTATTCTCTAGATACAACCTTCTAATATTATTCTAAACTTATTCAAAACCTTACACCAATCCCTAGACATCTGATGTACACCTAGTTTTGTGTTTAGTTATATTTTCATACATAATTACACCAAACACTTCAATGGAAGAACTACATTATCTTTATCCCTCCTTCGATTATTGGTATGTAGGCAACATGCCCACACATGGGGTGTGAAGTACATCAATCATATCCTTTACAATCTAACCCCTTCTCTCTCTATCCTAACTTTTCCTTATCAAGTTCAATCACAAAGATCTCCTAGGGATTTTGAAGATTAAAATAGATGCATAATGAGCTCCATAGACTTTCAGGCTTTGGTATTTCACTAATAGGGTAACACAGAACTACTGAGAAGAACCTAAAAAAATCAGATAACCTAGACAATAGTGTCAAAAAAGGACTACAATGTTGAATAGCAAGGTGTCCCACTTTTGACACTCCTACCCAACTAGAAAATGAAGTTTAGGAACCTATTTTTGACACTATCCCAATCCTGTATCTAAATTTTTGAACCCTATCTTAGACCAAACAACTCAAAATAAGCTAAGTCATATTTTTATCTCATTTATTACTATTTTTATAAAAGGCAAAAATATAATCTATTTACATAAATCAATGGCTTAATCATTGCACATTATTTACTAATTTACTTTACTCTAGACATGTTTATTAATTAGGAATAAAACTCCATTATTCTAGAAAATAATAAAACAAAATCACATATGCCAAAGAGTTCTAATCTAGCCAAAAACATCCAAAACAATCATTTACTTACTTGTTTGAGTCATTTGATTACCTATTTATATAGTCATTTACTTTATTTTTTAATCATGAGTGTTCACTTGCTTCTATAGTGTTTGTTTAATTTCATGTTTCTTTTACTTACATCATTTTTATTATTGCAAACATCTCTTTTATCTTATCTTTATTGTTTTTTTCTTGTTTTTAAATCACTATGTGCATTAATAATGATGTTATTATGATATTCCTTATCATGATGAACTAATTTTTGCCCTTGTGAATATATTAATCCTTACACATAATGCATGATAATCATCATGGATTTGCTATAACACTGGTGCATATTATCATACTCAATATCAAATATTAGGTTGCTCAACTCTTACTCGATTGGATTTATTGTTGTAAATCCAATGTAAAGAATAAAATAAACATAAGGAAGCTATCAAACCATCTCATATTCCCAAATGAATCATCTGTATGTCATCTCTCTCTTCCATCCATCTTTATCTCATCCATGTTGTCAAATCACTTGATCCATCATCATTAATCCATGTAGTCACTTAGTTTATTTGTTAATTCTTGCATATTAATCATCCACAATCATTTCCTAATCTTTTCATTCAATCTCCTATATGTGTCATTTGGGATTGAAAAAATCATAATTTCCATCTTTTCTCCATCATCCAATCATAATGTGAAATTATTAGCTTAAGTATGTTACTATCATCCATGGGTCAATCTTACATTAAATCATCACTTCTCTTCCTATATTGGGAGAACTACATCTAGCCTGATATCCCCATATAGACTTTGTCAAAAGTGGATTATGTAAGCAACACTTAGAGATATGGGGTCTCTAGGGTCATCATGCCCACCATCATCTATCCAATCCAGTTCATCCACATTTTTTACTATCATTTAATCAAAGTGATATATATCCTTATCAATGCTTGGAAATATTACTTTTGTAAATATTTATCATAAATTAGATAATCTATATTTTTCATCTTATAGATTATGGCTTATAATCATTAGGATATATCATTCCCACATATATTTTTGAGTCCTTTGAGTCCAAGTAAAATCCAAGTGTGGTCTATAAAATGCGAAATGTAATTTTTCCAATATCTTCTCTAACTTTTAACAACTAGGGGTAAATAGTTTTACATGTACCTTCTATAAATTTTCAAACATTAATATTGAGACATGTATTTGTATTATTGATAATAGTTTTCTCATTTCCATCCCTCACTCAAGTAATTCTTCATCCATTTTTTTTCAATTTCCAAAAATATTAAATCAATTTATTTTGAATTTGTTTTTGAAATCATGCACCAATCTCTCAGCATAAAATCAACAAAATCATTTGCAAATTCAATATATTATTTCTATTTATAGATTTGTATTTTATTATAGCTAGGATATATAATTTTCATACCTACTCAATTGACCCTTTCATCATTAGCAATAAAAATAAGCATTCAATCCCTAAATAGTTAATTTATTATATTTTAAATCTATACTCTAGTTTTTGTTAGCTAGGGGCAACCTTTTTATGCAACCAGCATCTTACAAATTTGATATCAATTTAGATGAAAGCTGATTTATCATCCATCTACATCATTTTAACCATTTCATATTTTCATCAATTTTGAGTGTTTTTCCATGTTCTCTCATAAACCCTCAAAGGGGCATCATCTCACTCATTTTCACTCATTCGGGATAAATTTTTACTTTGCTATCATCAACACTCTTTTTCTACTAATTTTCAAAATATTATTGCTTTGTGACATTATTTCAAAGAGGGGAAAATCTAGACACCTAAATTTCATTAAGTGTTGAAATGAACCTAAGATATTTAATAATTTTTCTTGAATTAATAAATAATATTTTCTTCCAAAATCAAATAATTGAATAATTTAACATATTGAAAAAGTTAATTGTGTACCCTTAAATCCTTATTTTAAGTAATAAAACCCAAAATTTCCACTGATTCAAATGTTTCTTACCTTTTTCTCCCTCATCCCATCTAAATCTAAAAAATTCTCCAACTCTTATGACTCCTCCCCTGAGTTTTCAAGCAAATTGACTTAGTCTTGTTGAGTCATCTAACCAACCCTACTATTTCATCAACCAAGTTAAAAATGTATCCATCCTCATGGGGGAGGACTCATCCTCCACCATTTATCATTTATAGAATTGAAAAATTCCAAATAATCTTCCAATGTTGGATCCTTTTCCAAGCATCTATAAATAAGATTGTAAATCTCCATTTTCAAGCATCAAAAATCTTGAAATCATAATCATAATCATAAGCAAGATCATATCTTTTGAAATATAGAGATATTAAGCACAATAAAATTTAAAAAAAAATCAAAGCTCCCTTTTTACACCAAAACACTACCCGTTCTCTTTTTGCATTAGAGGAGTGAGAACCACATACTTGAAACAGTAAATCAGATATATATTGCAATGGAGAAATCCTATATTCAAAGTTAAAATTTTGATTATTGTTTTATTTATTTGTTACTCTAGATTAGTTTAATTTTATCTTAAATTAGTATTATTTTATTTTAGTTACACATCTAAATTTAGTTCATACTATGATCATAAGAATTTGACAAAGAGAGGAGGTTAGATCAAGTGTTAGTCTATAAAACCATGAAATCAACACATTAACATACTAACATCTCTAAGATTAGATCTTAAGGGGAGCTTAATGAATAAAAAACAATTGAAAACTCAACTAAAATGAAAAGAACAATATTCTTTACCTTTCTTGAGAGCTTCAAATGATTTATTCATTTGACTTACTCAATTTATGCATGAAAAGTCTTCATCAATGACATATGCCTAACATCATCTCCTCTCTGCACCATTTTTGAGTGCTTGGCTTGATTGATATGGCTTGGCTTAGTTTCAACATTATAACACTAATATTTTAGTTTCATGAATATATTTCTACATTATAACTCTACTTTGATTGAGCTCCATAAATGAAGAGATCTAGGCTTGCTTTTATAGGCTTTCAAATCCCTTGGAATGGGTTAAATTCGACCATGGTTGAATTTATTAAGCTTGGTTTTCTTATAATCCTAAAATATTCTCTTTATATATTTTTCAAAAGTGACAATTTACAACCATGGTTGAGTTTATTAACTTTGGTTGAGTTTGGCATATTCCTAGGATATTCTTTTAAATATTTTCCAAAAGTGACAACTCACAAAGGTAACATTCTCTTGAATTTCCTTTTTAGTAATTAATTTATTAACTCATAGGTGAAATCAATTAAGATTTGAAATTGATTTAACTTTCTAATTGATTTTGATTAAAGTGTATAAGTTAATTAATTATTTTTAGGCATTTTGTCATTTGTTTGACTTTGATTAATTTAATGTGTGTATTTACCTTATTTAATTGATTTAATAGGCCAAATTGATTTAATACAAGGTTATGAAGCTAAATTCAATACTAATAAAAATTATTGGGCTAGGTATTCAATGATTGGCATGAATTGGTCTAAAGTTAGATATGATGTCATTGGTGGTTAAACTTAGGTGTCTATAATTTGCCCTTATTTGACAAGATGTTGCAACCTATAAACATAGTAACATATTTTCAAAGAATAAAATGGTTTTTTATGCTTATGACTGTAATGGTAAAAATTGAACTATAGCTTCCCCTTCGAGGGAGTGATTGGTAAGTGGGTTGATAAATAGTCGCTCGAAAAAAAGAAGGAAAATGAGGTAACCAAACAAATGAAGATGAAGGGGTGACAAAACAATGATTTACCCAAAGTTGGGCAAAATAATTAAGAAATGCAAGTGGGATGATGTATAATGGTTTGCCCAAAGGTGGTTATAAGCATTGTACCTTGATTATGGCAATGGGGTATGATAACACAATGATTTTCCCTAATAGATGATATAATCATTGAGAAGATGGAGCTACCCCAGTTAGGACAAACAAATAAGAAATGAAAATTGATGATAACACAATTATTCTCCCTAGAAAGTGATATAATCATTGAGAATACATGTGGGATAGCGTATAGTGTTGATGTAGTATACCTTGATTATAAAAACATGATTGATGGTTGATGATTGATAAGTTGATATAGAGGATACAAATAAATTAGGACAACTTGATAGTAAGAAGATGCTCATCTGAACTAATAAAGGTTGAATTTTTTTCATTACTTAATTACTCTATTTGGGATATGATTGGTTATTGGATTAGGATTGTTACTTATGTTGGTATCAAGGAGATGGTGATGTTATATTGATGTTGTAGACCTCTTAAAGATAATTTTTGTTGTATTATTTGATGGGTCTCATGATAGACCACCATGGGGGCTTGGCCAAAATATGTATAAGGACTAACCCTCAATATCTGATACTCAATGGAAAATAATTGCACTGATGATAAAACCATGATAAAAATATAAATGTTTGAATATGGAAAGATTCAAAAATAATGTGTAAGGAATCACCTAATGAACATGCATAGATTGAATCATGGCCATAGTGCTAAAAGAAAACAAACAAGCACACAAATAAACAAACAAAATAGACAAACAAATAAATAAATAAGACAAATAAATAAACAAACAAGTGTTAGTCCTAATGTTAGTATAAATAACATGATAAATATTTCTCCTAGAAACTAGGGGACAACTAAAAAAACAAACGAGATGGAGGAATAAAAGAAAAGAAATGGGGTGGTTGATCTATCTCCATATGTGCTATGCAAGTGGATGATGGCTACATAGTTCCATGGATATGACAATCCAAAAACACTTTAGGCTAAATATAGTTCTCCCAAGAAATGGGAAGAAAATGATGATTGATATAAAACATTATGGATATGATAGAAGAATAGGGATGAACTTTAAAAATAATTATAGTGAAGGATAAAAGGCCAAAAAGTATGGGGAAACTATGAAATAAGTGATTTGTTTGTGATGTAGTGAGGGTTCCCAAAATCCTTAAGGCAAAGAAGTGGACAATGTTTTTAGTTTTAATAAATGATTTTAATTTTTTTTGGAATTTTAAAATAAACTCAACTCAATATATAATGATGAGACACTAAAATAGTCCAAGCTTGTAAAATAATGAGAGTGTTATAACTTGAAGTGATGCTCATAAAATCGTGAGAGTGTTATATCTTGAAATGATGCTCACAAAATGGTGAGAGTGTGGCTAAAGAGGGACTAAAATAACCTTAACATGAATTAATCATGACCCACATAGTCCCAAAATGACCTTAACTCATATTAGTTCACCTCACAATCAAAGACTTTGACTAGTGTAATAGCCATTTCAAACAAAATAGGCACAGTTGGTCTGATGGCATAATAAGGCATGGGAATGGCTAGGTGATATGTCAAGGCATAATAAACAAATATTACCCCTAGATTGCTCATAGTTGGTTATAACTAAGATACAATTGATAGATTAATGATACCAATTTGCCTTAGTAGGCGATATAATTAGTATCAAGATTGGTGGACACTGATTTGCTCTAGTAGGAGATATAATCAGGCTCACATAAACAAAATTGATAAGAAGGGAATAAGAAATGGAGGAAACTATAAAAACTTTTGTCATAATACTCCAAAATATTTCCTTTGTCTAAAATTCTTGAAAAAATTATTGAAACTAATTTGATTATGTATGCTAAAAATGTGAAACCAATGGATGATCCAAGGTCAAAAAAGCTAGGTTGATAGGATTAAAAACATGTTTGGTCGAGTAGGAATGTAATGGTTGGATGGTTTAGTATTTATTTAAAGATAATGATTGGTTATGATAATTATTGGTTTGATAGATTGTATAAAATGATAGGAGGGTTAACCCCAAGTGATAAGGCTAATGGTTAGGATATGTAATAATGGCAAAAGGAATGATAATTTGATATGATATGGTACATGTTTGGTTTTGTCCTCAGTATGATAAATGATTCTATTGCTCCTACTAAAGTGGAGATGCAAATCTTGATTAACAAATGATACAAATAGAGCACTCAATTATGATGATTCTAGCCCACACCTTATCTGAATAGTTACTCTATCAAGAATTGGTTACAGATTTAGATGCTAAGAATGTTGTGATCTTTGTTGGTCATTAATTCTAATTCTTTTGAGTGACAATATAATATATACTCATAGCCTTTACAAAGGAATGTGTGACCTTGAATGGTAAATATATATAAATGTTGGTTGATAGGTTTTTTTATGAAATGGAATGGTGGAGGATAATGGAATGTATAATAGATGGGAAACAAATGAAGATTGAGAATTTTAAGCACACATAATGTTTTTGATTTTAGATTCGACATAACTTTAGATGTGACAAGGCCAAATACTTCTAAATATTCTCTTGATAAGACCACTAGATTCTTCTATTTTTTGGGCCTAAGAGTATCTACCATCTGATTAGGCTATAGATAAGAAGCTATTTTGATTTGATCTTTGATAATGTCTTCATTAAGCAATAACAAACTTTTGTGCTGATCCATTGGTGTTTTGAAGAGGTTTCTACCAATAAATTTACCTTGATTATCCCATAGTGCCTCTAAGAAGGTTTAACTAATTAACATGGAATTTTAAATTTGATTGTCCCCTTGCACCTCTAAAAATATTCAACTAGAATATGTTAAGTTTTGACTTTGATTTCCCCCTAGCAACTTCAAAAAGGTTTCACTAAGAGAGTGTTCTTCTACTATATGATTGTGATCTTGGACTCCTTGATTTTCTTCATTTGATACATCAACATGGATGTAGTTCAATAAGGTAGATTCTATTGGTCCCAATCGACACTTGTGGGAGATGAAATGTCAATGACATGGTTATGATAGTAGGTGGTAATGGTATGTTGAATGGTAATGGAATGGGAAGAGGCTGCACAATCGTTATAGTAGATACTAGGAGAACTTATGTCAATGCTAAAGTAATCATCCTCATAAGCCATAAAAGGATCATAAATGTATTCATATTGATCTACTAGGCATGTATAACCAATGTTTTAATAGTCATGAACATATTATGTATCTAAATATGATTTAGACTCATGAGAGTCTAAATTTGAGGTCAATATTGATGTTGATTCTAATTCTATGATAAATATAATGTTAGTTAAAGAGTATTACCTAAATCTAATTTTGATTCTTCATCTAATGGGTACTCTATTATAGTTATGTCTTGTTGAATATTTGGTATTAGACAAGTAATGACCTATGATGACATAAAGGGCTTCACAAAGACTGGTTTGAGATTCCTCTAAGATTGAAAAAAGGTTAAAAGAAAATTTCTTAGAGACTAGCTTATCAATAGGAAGGTCTTAGAAAATAGGAATATGGTCAAGGTAATAATTTAGCCAAAGGAATTTATAATCATTAAGAAGTGACTTAGTAAAGACTGGCTCATCATAATGAGACTCCTCAATAATAGGTATAGGATTGAAAGGTGATTCATCATAGGTTGACTTGTCATAAATGGTCCATTTGACAAAAACTTCTTGGATCAGTTGGTTATCTTGACCTTAGTGTTTCTCTAGATTTTTACTAATTACATTCAAATGAGAAAGAAACAAAGGTTAAGAGTTTATGGGTTTGATGTTACCTGGATTTAGCGCGCACCATATCCAAGCCTTGTGGGAGCTCCTCTTTAGCTATGGAGGAAACACTTGCAGTAAGAATGAAACTTAAACAAGAAAGATGTTAGAAGAGGTTATGGTGGACTGCCAAGCTACACGCTCGGTCTTGAAAGTGTGAAGCTCTTTAAGGGATGATAGTCCACTGTTTAAAGATAAAAATATTATAAAGGAAGAAATGATAAATGACTAAAGAAATAGAAAAGTAGATGGTGTGTACCTATTCCTTACAGTCTGTGTATCTCAAAATGCTACAGAGGGCTAGCTAAAGGTTTTATCTAGTCTAGATGGGCTATTTAGATGGATTTTTAGTTTGTTGGTTCATAACATAGTCATTGACATTAGTTGGGCTGCTAATGTCAGTCTAGCTGAATGTGCCGACATCAGTTGGTCTATCAATGTCAGTTGGGGTCATGGCCTTGGATGGATTTTAAAATATTTCTAGGATAAACAGAGGGGTTTCTCAAACTTCAGAGGTTGGTGCAGGGTTGTGGGAAGATGAATGAGGTCTGAGGAAGGGTATAGGTAGAGGATTGGTGTGAAAAGAGGGTGAGAACAAAGGGAAGTCCTTTTAGCCCCTTCACAGAAGAAGTCAGGCCTCTTGACAATATTTAGAAATATCAATGAAAACCAATTGACAATATATTCTAAAACACTAAAATGAAAACTAGAGTACTTAGCTTTATAAGGTGAAGAACTAGAGGTGTTAGAATAGTGATTCTCATTGTGGCTAATGTGACCAGTGTTGTGAGCCAATGAAGTGAACATGGATTGCTTCAGTTTAGTAGCTCAAGGTCCTCATACAATCTTTCAATCCAGTCTCTAGAATGATTTGTGTAGAGCTTCGGTAGCTAGGAGAACAATAGTCAAGTTTTGATGCTTAAAATCTCAGAGTGTGCATGCCAATGTGTGAAAAGGCAGCCTTAGCTCAATGTGAGAGCCTGGCTTATGTAGCTAATGTCAGCATAGAACTATTGATGTCCGCCATGGTTTGATCGATGCCAGTAGAGAGAGAATAGGTAAAAGGGGTATTTTTAGCTCTTTGCCCATTTCTCCACCTGCCAAGTGCCTTTTCCATTAGAGAATAGTCAAAACAAGGGCTTATGAGGCACAAGAGTTGGTTAGGGAGTTAAGATTGGGTGAGAATAGGTCATGGGTAGTTAGGGTTTAGAGGACCTAGTCTCAGGCTGACTCATAGGCTAAGAAATGGTCTTAGGGTGAGGTGTCTAGGTGAGGTGTCCAAGGTGAGGTTATTAATTTAAAATAAGTAGTTTTTAAATTAATAAGGTGTGCAAGTGTGGGTTAGGAGTGTTAACATTTAGAAGGGGACCAAGGGGGGTTGACATGATATTAGTGTCTACATTTTCCCCTTTTTGTCTTGTGGTTTATTCTAACGAATTGCAAGACAAAAATAGATGTAGGTTGCCCCAGGCATGGGATGAGGTATTCCTCCTCAAAGCGGGAATCGAGAGAAGGTAATCTAAAATTGGGTGTTGATTTGATAGGTAGTGGATGGGTAGGGTGAGGTTGGAGTGTAAATGTTGTAATAGTTGAGATTACACATATACCACTTCACTTGATAGGTAGGTCAAATTGTCGCAAGAAAGGTCGAGGAGAATTAAAATTAAAGTAACCATTCCCCAGCTTATTAGTGGTAGCTGATTGGGTTAAAACAATTAAAGATATAACTCCAATGGTCAAGGAGGACTAAAATCAATGTAATACGTCCCCAACTTATTAGTGGTAGCTAATTGGGTTAGATCGATCAAAGCTATAGCTCCAATGGGCATCATGTTCCTAGTATCTAGGCTAGGAAGTGCTCTTGGAAAACACAAAAATGTCACAGATATTGGGGATCAACTTGGTCACGATTCTAACAATAGGTGTGAGGGGTGCGTATAATTTTCTAACTATTTATGAGGTAGCATATATAATCAAAACAACCAAGGCAAAGTTGTGTCGATAGTGGTCATATTGTGAGGAGATAGTCACGATCTCTGAGGTCGTTTGTCAAGTTGGGTTGAGATATAAGTGATCTCAAGTGTTGTTTGTTTTGGTTAGGGAGATGTATATGATCTCTAATGTGCCCCATGAGAAGTCTAAGGTGACTTCTACAGTGTCAGGGTTGGTTGTTTGGTCATGATTTTGGGTAGTTTTAGAGAAGACCTATGTTTTTAGGTCACTTGATAGTTTCCATGTGTATTGTTTTCCATAGAAACTAATGTGAATGGGATATGATAATTTATATAACACAAATTGGTATTTGCATTAAATAAATCATGATGTTATGTTAGTGGTTAGAAAATGTTTTGGTTGTATTTTATTAGAAACATGTGATGTTATTTATGATAGAATTGAGTTGAATGTTAGGTTCATAACTTTATAGTGAAAATTATGAGATGACAATATGCGATCATATAATTTTAAGACACTGCATCCTAAAAGATAAACTGGCATGTGACGAAGGTGTGTAAGAAGTGAAAGGTGCATTGCTCTTTCATTGACAAGGACCATAATGATAACATAGATAGGGTTTTTGCAAACAAAAGCCCCATTCATGCATTACGTTGTTGACCATTGGTTTTTGTTAGAGAAGTACCCTAATCACTTGACATTAAGTGAGCTCAAAATACCTTGGGTATTTTGGGGTAATAGGTGTGATTATGTGATATGTGAGGATAGCGTAACCCTTTTTAGTAGGGATAACTTTGCTCCTTTTATAGGTGACCCTGAGAATGACTATAGGCAAGTCCATGACTTAATAGTTTGTTAGTCAGTTTTTCTTTTTGGGAGACTGATCAATGCGGGAAGTTTACTTAGGGATGTTGTTTTGTTTTTTGGTCATGTGAAGCTAATCAATGCAGGGAGATTTTGAGAGGGTGTTATTTTTTTAGCAAAATTTGGGCATAGCCATCCTTCAAGGGAGTGGTCTATATTTTGCTTTGTATATTTTGATTTCTTTGAATAGTTGTCCATGAGAGCAGTCTATTAATTACAACAATAATGTAGCTATCCTTCGAGGGAACAATCTACATTTATAGTTTATGACCTTTTAATATTTTGTTAGGCATCCCAATTTTATGTTTGTTTTAAACTAAACTTTTAGTCATGGACTAGACTATAGAGGTTTAGGGGTTTCCCTTTTATTAGGACAAAGCATTAATGCTTAAAAAAGGTTAACTAATTTTTGTAGGGAAAAAGGGTTGAAAGGAATAGGAATGAGGATGATGGGGGTTTCTCAAGGGATGAGCTCAAGTTAAACATCAAGTGAATGATCACTTGGCTAATAGTAGAATGGTTGCAGATGCAAGACACTAAGGGGCTCAAGTTCTAGCCAGCCTTCGAGAGAATATAGATGATAAGTGCCTGATCCATACTTGTGTGTTATTATATAAGGTCTAAGCCAATTAGGAGAAAACTTGCCTCATTTGCTTCTTTCCATATTGGTCATGTGTTGGTTTTCTTTAAGGACGAGATCTCTGATTTTGAAATCTCACTTTTTTAGATTTTTATTGTAGGCACATTTGATGTGATCTTGGTAGATATGAATATAATTCAGAGCGACAAGATGACGTTCATCAAGTAATTCAAGTTGTGTTAATCAATCTTGATGAAAGTCATCATTAGAGATTATGTCATGCAAGGAGATGTAAAGAGAAGGTATTTGTACTTCAAGAGGCAAGACGGCCTCAGTTCCATACACTAAGGAGAAAGGTGTAGCACTTGTAGGGGTTTGGATGCTAGTGTAGTAGGCCCATAAAGTGAAGGGAATGTGAGTGTGCCAATCCCTTCTAGTGTCGTTGACCACTTTCATTAGGATTTTAGTTAGGATTTTATTAGAATATTCTACCTATCCATTTGCTTGTGGATAGTAAGGTGAGGAGAAGTTGAGTTTGATGCCAAAAGTGTCGCAAAGCTTTTGGATGGTTTTGTTTTTGAAAGATTTGTTGTTCTCAGTGATTATCTTGTGAGGTACACTGAAAAGATAGATGATGTGATGGTTAATGAAGTCAATGATTTTGTTAGCTTTAGTGGAGATGAGGGGAACAACTTCCACCCATTTAGTGAAATATTCAGTCACTGTGATAGTAGACTAATGTCAGAGAGATGAATGAGGGTTAATCTCACCAATTAGATCTAAGCCCCATTGTGAAAAGGGCTAGAAATCCTTAACAACTTGTAAAGCATGGCTATGGACATGAAGTAGGTTAGCATGTTGCTAGCATTTGATACAATGTTGAACATAGTCACTGTAGTCTTGGTTAAGAGTGAGCCAATAATAGCCCAGGTAGAGGATGCACTTTGTAACTGAGTTACCACTGAAATGTCCTCCACAAATCCCATCATGGACTTGTTTGATGGCATGAGATGTCTCAGTGGTGGTTAGGCATCAGAGAAGGAGGCTATTAAAACCTCATTTGTAGAGAAGACCCCCTAACATGGTATATCGAGTAGTACTCTTGATAAAATCTTGCCATCCATTGCTAGAGAGATTAGAAGGAATGATAGAATAAGTCAAATAGTCAACAAGTTGTTTATACCAAACATCATATGGACTAGAGTCGATATTGCCAACAAAGTTGATGTCAGTTGAGATATATGAGGGAAATGCCAAATGGTGTACAATGACATAGATTCTTGAGGAAGCATATGAAGATGGGATGTGTGAGGTGAGAGAGGCCATTGTGTCAGCAAACTTATTCATAGAGTAAGGAATAGTTTGCAAGAGATAACGGTCAAAAGACCCTAACAATGTGTCAACACAGTGTTTATATCATTGCAAAACTTTGTTTTTACAAAGATATGAACCATTAATCTAATTAACAACTAGTTATGAGTCACCAAAGATATTGATTGTCTTAATGCCCAAGAAAATGGTAGTTTGAAGCCCCAAAATTAAGGCTTCATACTCAGCCATGTTATTAGTGCATTCAAAGTTGAGTTTGAAGGATAGAGGCATGGGCTCGCCCTCATGAGGGATGAGAATGACCCCCACACCCCCACTGAGTTGACATTTAGATCCATCAAAGAACATGATCATTTGAAAGGGGATGTCATCAGTGGATAGCATGGTGATAGACTCATTAGGAAATTCACAATTAGAGGGTTGGTTATAGGGTAAAGGGGCATCTACTAGTTGGGCAATGATTGTTTTCCCCTTTATAGACTTTTTTTGAATGAATTCCAACTTGAACTTAGTGAGAAGCATGAGCCAACGAGCCATACGTTGGTTTTGGTATGGCTTGGAATGCATGTATTTGAGAGGGTCGGTGTGGGTGATGACGTAAGTCTTGTGGTTGAGGAGATAGTGGCAGAGTTTGGAGGTGGCAAAGACTAATGCCAAGCAAAGTTTTTTGATATGAGTATACTGAGTTTTGTAGTCAATGAGCATTTAGCTTATATAATAAACTGCCTGCTCACAATGTTGTTCATCTCAATGCATGATCATGGCACCTAAGGAATGATCTATTGCTAAAATGTAAAGATAGAAGGGTTGGTCATCTTTAGGTGGAATAAGGACTGGTGGAGAGACAAGATAGCATTTGAGAGCCTCAAAAGCCTCTTGGAAATCCTTATTCTAATTAAAGGAGACATCCTTTTTGAGGAGGTGATGGAAGGGTTGGCATCAGTCAGATAGTTGTGAGACGAAGTGATGAATAGATTGAAGCTTCCCTTGCAGGCTGCAAAGTTGTTTTAGGTTAGTTGGTGGGGGCATCTCGAGTATGGCTCAAATTTTAGCTAGATATACCTCAATGCCATAGAGAGAAATGATGAAACCCAAAAGCTTCCCTGAGAGAACCCCAAAGATACATTTCTTGGGGTTGAGTCAAATGGTATATTGTGGTAGGTGAGTGAATAATGTTTTAAGAATGGTTAGGTGGTCATGGCAAAGTTTGGATTTCCCTAGTAGGTCATCCACATAGTCCTCCATAATTTTGTGGAGGATATCATGAAAGATATAAGTTATGGCGCATTGGTATGTAGCACCTACATTTTTGAGGCCAAAAGGCATGACCCTATTGCAAAATGTCCCCCATGGGGTGATGAAGGTGGTTTTATGTTGATCTGTTGGGGCAATCAAGATTTAGTTATATCCTAAAAACTCATCCATGAGGGATAGCATCTCATGACCAGCCATAAGATCAACAAGTTGGTCAATGTTTGGTAAAGGAAAGTCATCCTTTGGGCAAGCTAGGCTGAGGTTGCGATAGTCAGTACAAATTTGAATTCCCCATGTTTCTTTTGTGATAGAGACAATGTTTGACACCCATTTTAGATAATTAATGGGTTGGATAAATGAGATGGAGAGAAGATGTTGAAGCTCCTCTTTGACAAGGAGTGCGACGTGAAGATGCATCTTGTGAAGCTTTTGCCTGACAGGCTTAATTTTGCAGTTCATGATGATGTTGTGGATGACAATGTCCGGGTCAATACTAGGCATATCGCTATAGGACCAAGCAAAGGCTTTGCTATGATCTATAAGGAATGTGGTATAGTCGATTTGTTCTTGGGCATCTAAAGATTGACGAATCTTTAAAATGTGAGGAACATCGGAAGATGGGAGATTAATGTCAATAGTTGATTTGTTTAACATAACTTATGCTTTTGAAGGAAGTGATTGTTGTATGAAGGAGTCATCCACACCCATGTAGGTGAGTATGGCATCATCATCTAAGCATTAGACAGTGTTGATGTTAGAAGATTCATCATCTATCATGTCTGGATAAATGAGAGGAAGAGACCTTGATGCCTCACCTAGTTGATATGTTAGGGTTTCTAAGTGAATGGTGTTTATGAAAAAAAACTAGGAGGGATGGAGACCACTGACTCCATAGGTGAGGGTGGGGGAATAGGCAAGGTTGGAGGAGAATTCTCTATGACAATTTCATGGTGAGGGATCTTAGAGGGTTTTGTAGGTTCTTAGAAACTCATGCCATGTCGTTTCTTGGCATTTTTGATTGCCTCATCATTTGGAGGCTCAATGGGCTAGTGGGGACCTTGTTCATAACACCCAAAGCCAAAACCCATCCATGCACACCTATGAAGGTAGGTGTGAGCAAAGCTAGGTTTGCCAAGGAAGGAAAAATTACAAGTGAATAGTCAGGGTGATGAGAGAGGATTTCCAATAGTAGGAGCCCGATCTAGCCCTCCATAGGTGAGATTAGTTTGGAGATCAGGAGGACCATATGGGAAGACCATTCTGATGTAATGGTCATAGTTAGGGTGGTGATGAAGTTCTCCATATTCTTGTGGAGTTTGGAACATGTAAAGGGTAAGCAAATGATACTCCCCAAGTGAAAGGCATTGGAAGGCATCTTCCATAGGATATTTTGTGGTCACTTGAGGAGTAGGCATAGGTGTGACCAGTGTTTGCAAACTTGTCAAGGCTTCCATAAGTGGAGGTGGTGTTTGGGTGGACGTTTTCAAAGGATGAGAACATCATTAGGTCGGTAGGTCATGTTGCATGTTTTAAAGGGGGAAGGGTCAACAGGAATGACATGAACCTACCCCTTGTGTTCAAACTTGACACAATGATGCAATGTGGAAGGGACACAGGTCATAGAACGTATCCAAAGTCATCACAACAACATGTTATATTAAAAATCCCCCTTGATGATATAGAAGAGTTATATAATTGTACATGGGCCAACATGAACATGTAAGACCATAGTGCCAATGGTAGTGGTGGTGGCATCGTTGAAAAAATGAAGAATTACGTCAGTTTTTGACATGTAGTTCTTCAGAAGGGCTAGTTGATCATATGCATGGGTAGAAATGATGTTGATGCTAGCACCTCCATCAATCATAACCTACTTGCCATGAGTTTGATCAACATAAGCCGTGATAAAGAGGCTAGGATCTTGATCTTCCAGGTTGTAAGCAGGGATCTCAAAATCGTTAAAGGTGACGGAGGCAATGGTGGGTAATGATTTGACTAAAGCAACTAGTGGTTGGGGGTCTTCAAGTTGGACCTCCACTACCTATAAAGCTTTAATCAAGGCTTGGCGATGTTGCAGAGAGCTTTGTATTAGGTCATACAAAGACATCTTCACAAGGGTTTGGTGAAGTTATTTCACCATGGAGTCACGAATTGCCCCTAAAGATGTTGGTTGAGATGTGCCCAAGATAGAAATATTGGGCTTTGGTGGTGGAGAGGGCTTGGTGAATGGATATCTCCAAGGGGTAGAAACCTACTCTTTTCCTTTATCCTTTAGGGTTTGGGACCTAGTGGCCACATTAATAGTGTTGATTTCGAATAAAGGGGGAGAAGGTGGTGGAGGGACCATAATTTTGCATTGGGATCCTGATTCAAGTGAGGAGGTTTGGGAGGCATGGGATGGTGTCAGTAGTTTATCAAAAATGTGGTCAAGAGAATCCTTAATGAGAAGGGTGTCCTTTTCTAGGTGTTGGTGAATGACAACCTTAAGAGTGTAGCAACTCTCAGTATCATGCCCAGGTGTGTGATGATACAAGTAGATTTGAGTGTCATCGAACCAAGATGGTTTTGATCTGAGAGGTTGGTATGGCTTAATGGGTAGGAAAATGATGCTAGAAGACTAAAATAATCAGCGTAATAGTGAAGCATAGGAACCCACTAATGGGTCTGTGCTCATTATTGCAGTAGGGGTTGACAACTTTTGTTTAGGAGTTGTAGGGGGAGTTTTTTGTATAACCTTTTTGTTTAGTGGTATGGCCACATGCATAGATGGCACTTTCTTGATGAGAGGTGTCAAATTACTTGGAGGAAATATGTTTTTGATGGGTAGAGGGAGTAATGGAGGTAGTTTGTCTTTGTGAAATATTGGAATAGGGAGCACTCCTATTAAAGTAGAAGGATGTGGACCCAAGATAGAGAGCAATGGTGAAGGTGGGGGAGGAGTAGACTAATGTGGTTTAACATCCTCCTTTAGTATGGTGTGAGGACCACTACTATGTGGGGTGAGGTTCAAATCTAACTTCACTTGTGGGTGAGTTAGGTTTGATATAGGGAAAACACCGAGAGATCTAATCTATTTTAGCATGGTGGATGCCTGTGAGGGTTTGGATTCAGACATGGAAGGCTGAGCTTTTGATGATTTAGAAGTGGAAACCTGATCCTTGTCAGAGAATTTGGGGTAAATCATCATAGAAGGGTTGGCAGTATAAGGTGAAGCAGGATGTGTAGTATAAGGAGCCCTAAGTTGTTCCCATAGCACCTCATACTCTAGGTTCTTAGAATGGAGGAATCATAAGTTTTTTGCCAATCGAGAGAAGGGTTTAGATGACATCACGTGAGGCCTTACAGTCAGTCCTTCAAAGGATTTGGGTGATTGTGAGAGTGGAAATGTGTTAGACACAATGATCTCAGACCAAAGGTGAGAGAGAACCATCACTGTATCTTCCTTGGCCGAAGTGGGTGAGGTGGTGAGTTCTTCTCTTGGTAGAGAAGGGATTGGAGAATTTAGCTCTTCAAGCAGATAGAGTGCAAGGATGATCATGCCTTCCACATGTGGTCTAGGAGCATGGAAAGTATGATCCCCCATTGGTAATAAGAATGATAAGGGTGGGGCCATTAGCGTTGGTACCATCAAAGCATCCTCTAATATGGGAGAGGTCAAAGTAGACTCTCTTACATATGAAAGGGGGTGGATGGAGGACTATCCTCCATTAGTGGAGGAAAAATAAGAGAGGAAGGCTCCTCTAAAGGGTAAAGTAGAGGGATGATGACCCCTTCTACATGAGGGCATGGGGTATGAATGGTAAATTCTTCTAATGGTAGAAGAAGATGGAAGGTAGGGGCAAGAGGAATAGGTAATACAAGATCCTCATGAGGTAGAAGAATGGGTAGAGGAGGTGCTTGATGTCATGTGGGGGTGATACAAGTGAAATGGGTTCATCCACACGAGGAAGAGGGTGAGGCAAAGGGAGCTCTTCATTGTGTGGGGGTGGTATGGGTAAAATAGGCTCTTCTACCCATGGTGGAGAAATGGGTTGACTAACCTCTTTATATTGTGGGAGAGGTTGGATAGGAATGAAAGGAAAGACTATGTTGATTGTGCGTATGTTGCATTCTTGAGGGTCATTGATTATGGTCTGAACATTGTTCTGACTTAGGGGATGGTTAGGAAATGGTTGCCTAAAGACATCCATGTTTTGGTTGGCCAATGCATTAGGGTTATCCAAAACAAGGTCCCCTTTGTCTAACATGTCTTGAACAATGGTTTTTAGGGTTTTGCAATTATCCGTGTCATGACCCTTGACACGATGATAGTTACAAAAGTCATTTTCCCTATACCATGCAAGGATGGCTCATGAGGGGTCAAATTGGATAGGTGGTCAGATTTGAGGGAGGTTGAGGACTCCTTGCTTCACTAATTTATCTAATATAGAAGCATACAATTCTCCTATTGGAGTGTATCATCACTATTCATACCATTATTGGAATTGTCTAGTGATGTTTTGGGAAGTGGAGGGCTTAGATTGGTTGGTTGTGGTAGAAGATGGTGACCTAAGGACCATAATGTTCACTAATCCCTTAGACTTAGGGTGAGAAGAAGAAGGTTTGGAAGAAGAAGGGTCATTGGGTTTTGCATTGGTATTTTTGTTACACAATTGGACCCTGTCTTCTTCGATTGCACAGAGTTCAAGATTTCGGGCCATAGTGAAAGCTTCATCGAATGTGAGGAAAGTTTGAACCTACATAGTGGATGAGATGTGCTTGGCACATGCTCTTGAAAAGAGCTCAATGAGCTTAGATTGAGGTAGTGAGAAGGAGTGTTGGTTGACCAAACCTCTCCAACGAGCGATGAAGTCTGTTATTGACTCATCCTTAAATTGTCTAATGGAATAAAGGTCTATGATGGAGACCTTCTTGGTAATATTGATTGAGAAATGATCGAGGAATAGTTGAGTGAGTTGAATGAAGGTGAAGAGAGAATGACTGGTAATGGAGCTATACTAGTCAAGGGCAGTGCCAAAAAGTGACATAGAGAATGTGCGAAGCAATAACACATCATCGTGCCCTATGAGGTAGCAAGCATGTCTAAACGCTCGTAGATGTTGTTGTGGGCCCTTTTTTATTTAAAAGCGAGTAAATTTTGGAGTTCCCACTGGCTAGGGTATGGTCAAATAGGAACTAAAGGGTGGATAGGTTTGTTGCAGATTTGTTCATATAAAAGAACACTCCTCAAACCTAAAATAGATGTCATAAGGTTGGACATCTTATCCATCAGCATCTTAATTAGATCAGCATGATGGATTGGCATGAGGGGCACCCCCTAAGTTATAGGGTACCTGGAAGGTGTTGGAAGGGGTGTATGATGTATTTGGTTTCATTTGTGTAGGTGCAACATACTGATAGTTTGCCATAGGGGCCGATGTCGAGGCCAAGGGGGCTTATGCCACAAAGTTGGAGGGCACAACTTGACTAGATGCCACCAAGGGTGGTTAAGTGGTGGTGACACTAGTTGAAATGATAGGTGGTCACTCTCATGTTTATAGGCACAAGAGTGGATGGGATAGAGACAATCAAGTTCTGGAAAGGTGTCAAACTTGGTTGAATTATTTGTGTTTGAGGGTGTACAAAAACCCTGATGGAGGTAGGGCAAGAAAGGATAGAAGGGGAGGCCAAATCTTGAACATTGGCCATGGTTGGGTTACTGGTCGAGGTAGTGGCCTGAGTGACCATAAGTTGGGTAGTGGATAATATTGATATCATTGCTACTTCAACCAAAGAAGTTGGCATCCCATAAATAGGGTTACCTAAAGGATCTCACATTTGGCTTCTAGTGAGATAATGTTGGAGAGCCTTAACATTGTGGTTAAGGAATCTCTAAAAATATTGATCCCCTTCAAGAACAATAGGAGGTTAATCAGGGGTAGGTTGGATGGGAGTATGCTCAGTGTCTGAAGTATACTCCATTAGATGACTTGGCATGAAGGGCAAAGGTGGAAGTGGCTGTTGACTCGCATGGTCAACAAGGAATTTGGCTTGACTACATGTTAGGACCATCCAAGGTGAAAGGGGTTTAGGTCCAAAAAATTATGTGTTTTAGTTTTAGAAAACCAAAATTTGTGTTAAATAATAAGAAATTTGGGTGTTAAGCTTGCTATTTGGAAAAGAAAAAAAAATATTTATTTATTGACAGTGACCGATGTCGGTTATTTAATTGATATCAGTTAGAAATTGCTGCTAATTTTGATCAGTTAACCATAGTTAGTGAAGGTTTGGTTGCTGACGTTGGTGGATAAATCGATGTCAGTTTTTGTGTAATTTTAAAAGCATAGAAGATTGATAGTTTTTGGAAGAAGAAGATTTTCTAAGTTGTTTTGGACTTCAAAATGGTACGACCTTATCATCTCAAACACTTAGATAAAACTAGAAAAATAGATGATTAGGAAAGAAACCTCTAAAATGTTAGATTCTTAGGAATGAGTTTTAAAGTTGTGGTGGATTATGCCTTAAGAGAATGTGTTGGGAGTTGGGCTTGTAGAATAGTTCTTAGAGAGGAAGTCTATGGCTGGTTTCAGGTTGTGTTATGGTGCCCAAAGATATCTGTGTTAGGGTCAGTATGTGGCTTGGTGTTGGGGCTTGCTCCCCTCACTTCATGAACCCAGAGCTGAGCTGGGTTGCTTAGCCAGAATATACCTTCCCTATAGTTTCTACTCTGCTAGAGAACAGAGTGGGTCCTCCTCTTGGTGGTGAAATCCAAGTAGGATCACTAGGTGGGGTAAGGTATCTGCTAGGTGATGAAATCCTAGACGAGCCTTGTATCAAGTAAGTTTATGTGTTTGATTTGAAGTGATTGTGGTTTGGTTGTGTCACATTCGTGTACTACGATTCATTCATAATGCTTTAATTACTATGTGGGCTAAGTGTGTATCCAAGCAAGAATGAAATGTAGTAGTTTTTAACCCAAATCAAAATATGTTATTCAAATGCAAACAAATGGAGAAGAGGTAAAGAGTATGAGTTTTTCACTACTCTATGATGCATGTAAAAAGTAACAAGAAGAAAAAGAGATGTTATTTTTAACCTCTGCTAATGATTTCCTTTTGAAACAAAAAGATAGAAGAGGTAAAAAAAAGAAGAAGAAAGAAGTAATTAACTTTATGTAAAAAAAACAAAAAGTAAGAGAAGCTAAGTTTTTTATTTCTCAAGAAATAAAGGCAAAGAAGAGGGGATGCAAGAAGTGAATATTTTTCTAATGCATCTACATGAAAATTTGATTTTTAAAAGAAGAAGAATGAACCCAAGGAAAACTCCAAGGGTCCCACCAGGTGTGCCAAAATGTTTCTCTAGATTTTCACTAATTACATTCAAATAAGAAAGAAATAAGGTTAAGAAGTTATGGGTTTGATGTTACCTGGATTTAGTGTGCACTATATCCAAGCCTTGTGGGAGCTCCTCTTTAGCTATGGAGGAAACACCTGTAGTAAGAATGAAACATAAACAAGAAAGATGTTAGAAGAGGCTATGGTGGACTACCCAACTATGCACTCAGTCCCGAAAGTGTGAAGCTCTTTAAGGGATGACAATCCACTATTTAAAGATAAAAGTATTATAAAGGAAGAAATAATAAATGACTAAAGAAATAGAAAAGTAGAAGGTGTGTACCTATTCCTTGTAGTCTTTGTATCTCAAAATGCTACAGAGGGCTAGCTGAAGGTTTTTTCTGGTCTAGATGGGATGTTTGGATGGATTTTTGGTTTGCTGGTTTAGAACACAGTCACTGACATCAGTTGGGTTACCGATGTCAGTCTGGCTAAATGTGTCGACATCAGTTGGTCTACCGATGTCGATTGGGGTCATCGGCCTTGGATGGATTTTAGAATATTTTTGGGATAAACAGAGGGGTTTTTGGAAGTTCAGAGGTTGGTGCAGGGTTGCGGGAAGATGAATGAGGTCTGAGGAAGGGTATAGGTAGAGGATTGGTGTGAAAAGAGGGTGAGAACAAGGGGAAGGCCTTTTAGCCCCTCCACTAGAGAAGTCGGGCCTCTTGAGAGTATTTAGAAATATTAATGAAAACTAATTGACAATATATTCTAAAACACTAAAATGAAAACCAGAGTACTTAGCTTTATAAGGTGAAGAACTAGAGGTGTCAGAATAGTGATTCCTGTTGTGGTTGATGTGACTAGTGTTGTGAGCCAATGAAGCAAACACAAATTTCTTTAATTCAGTAGCTCGAGGTCCTCATACAATCTTTCAATCTAGTCTTTGAAATGATTTGTGTAGAGCTTCGGTAGCTAGGAGAACAATAGTCAAGTTCTGATGCTTCAAATCTCAGAGTGTGTGTTAATGTGTGAAAAGGCAGCTTTAGCTCAATGTGATAGCTTGGCTTATGTAATCGACATCGGTGATCCCATCGGCTTTGGCATAGAACTACTGATGTCGGTTGTGGGTTGACTGATGTTGGTGGAGAGAGAATAGGTAAAAGGGGTATTTTTAGCTCTTTGCCCATTTCTCCACCCGCCAAGTGCCTTTTCCATTAGACAATAGTCAAAACAAGGGCTTATGAGGCATGGGAGTTGGTTAGGGAGTTAAGATGGGGTGAGAATAGGTCATGGGTAGTTAGGGTCTGGAGGACCTAGTCTCAGGCTGACTCATAGGCTAAGAAATTGTCTTAGGGTGAGGTGTCTAGGTAAGGTGTCCAAGGTGAGGTAACTAATTTAAAATAAGTAGTTTTTAAATTAATAAGGTGTGCAAGTGTGGGTTAGGAGTGTTAATGTTTATAATGGGACCAAGGAGGGTTGACACGATATTAGTGTCTACACTTAGTTTCCAATGAGTTGTAAAATACTAGTTTTGAACACATTTTGGTCTTTAAATGATTGGATTGATTGAGATTTTATTTAGAGGATGGGATAAGACTGAATGATTGGATGAGGTTTAGGTAGAATGATTAGATGAAGTTTAAGTTGAATGATTGGTTGGGATCAAAATTAGATTGGTTAATATTTGGGTTAGATTGGCTGGGGTTTTTTAAAGTGGGGAATGATAGTCACTAGATGAGGAATGGCTAGTGGTTGGATAATATGTGGGCACTATGGAGCTTGATTTCTTCCACAAGCCAAAGGATGAGGTCCTAGAATAGAAATGGTAGGGCATCATGGAGCTTGATTGCTCACATAAGCCAAAGCATCCAAGTCCTCCTCATAAACCATATCATCCCAGTTAGGGTCTTGAGTTGGATTGTAAGATGGTACTTGAATTTGTTCCCTATATTGATTATTGTAAGGAGGGTATGTATCCATCTCCCAAAAAATATTATCATTGTAGAGGTTTATACCCAATTCCTCCTCACCAACCATATCATTTTAGTTGAGGTCTTGAATTTGGTCCCTAAATTGATTTTTTCAAGGTGGATAAAATTCCATCTCACAAACCATGTTATCATCAAAGGGGTCTTGAATAAAGACATAAAAATCAAAGCCATTTTGTGTAAACATTCTATAATAATTTGGATTGTACGTGACTCTACCATAAGTGTAGTTAGACATATCCACATCAATGAAGAAAGCTCTAAAAACAAAAAGGCTTAAAGTTTTAAAAATCTAAAAAACTATGTCCAAAGGATAAATTATTCAACCTTGGTCAAAATGATGGAGTTGTATCTATAACATAGTACAAAAATGGAGCTATATCTCTAAAATGGTTTGTGCTAGAACTTGGCATAAAATAGTCTAAAGTCAAATGTCTAATGTCAAATGTCATACACATAAAAGATCAAGTCTCTAAATAAAACCAATATGTCAAAGTCTAGGCCAAAGTGTTTTAAACAAGGTTTAAACTAGGAAAGTGAAAAGTTGAGTTGCTAGGGATTTCATAAAAAAATAAAGTCAAAAGCTAGGCTCAAAAAAATATGATCTGCTAGAAACTTTTGGCCAAATGATGTCAAAAGCTTGACTTTAAAACAAAGGCTGATGTGATTTGATTTAATATAACAAGGTTGGAACAAATTTAACATAGACCTAACACAAGGAATAAAATATAAATATGATCTATTGGTATAAGCCATAAGATAAAAGACACCAAGAGAAAAGTCTGTGTTTTCCCAAATTATTGACCATTTTTGGCCCTACAGACCAAAATCAGTTTCCTTCTTTCCCTACTATTCTAAACCGTAAGTCTAGTCATGTACCCACCTTATACAAAATCCCCTTTTTTTCTTCAATAAGTCCTATTCTTATAAAACATTGAAAGATCTAAGGACCTGTAGGCTTCGATTCAGTATGGAGCTCTTTTTCACTTTAAGCAAATGCCTTAGACAAACTTTTGGCAAGGGGATGGGCCAGCAGGAATATGAGTCTCTTATAAATCTCCAAAAGGTAAATTCCCTTATGGAGGGCAGGCAGGGAACCCTTGTGGAAGAATCAAAAGATAAGGCAAAAAGAGTGAGTTTTCCTTCAGAAAAGCCAAGGCAAAAGATAAATTAAAGGCTAGATTTCTTTCAGAAAAATGTCTAAAGGAATTCCTTCAGACATTTTAACTGAATAAATTCACAAGGCAAGGAACTGAAAGAAATTCTTTCAAAAGAAAATCCCATGGCAAATTGAACAAGGAAAATCCTTCAGACTTTTTGTCTGAAGGAATTCGCTCGAAAGAAAGGGCTGAACATTGAAGGGAACATTTCCTTTGGACAAAATGTCTGAAGGAATTCCTTCAAAAAAATTGTCTAAAGGAATTGGGAGGCCAAGGCCATCTAAAGGACCCCGAAGGGTAGGTACCCTTGTGGGGGACTCTCAGTGACTGTGAAAGGGACATTTCTCAAGGCCCAAAGGGATGCCCTCCCTTCAGGATGGTTCAAAGACTAAGCCCAGTCAAAGGAACATAGAGTTAAGAAAGCCAAAGGAATTACTAAGGGGGTGATGGGCCTGAAGATGTGAAAATTAAGCATCGCAAACTAGCTGTTGGAATCTAAACATCTAATGATGTCCCCATAGATGTCAAATTTAGGGAAATGGAATAGTTGTTTATCTTTAAATACTTGAGCATGAACTTGAGGGAATTCAATGGGGTTAAGGCTAAAGGGAAGAGACTACCAAGAAAGGAGTCAAAAAGGCTAGGAAAATACAAAAGAGATGACAAAAGACAAAGCCAAGAGATGACAAAGCTAGGAAAAGACAAAAGTTAAGAATGAACTCAGTAACCTACTAAAAAGGGAGCCCGAGGAGCCAAGCATAGAAGAAAAAAAATATTATAGGTGGAAAAAGAAGGTGTCAGCACAAGGAGTTATTCCATTAGTTGAAATAGTCTCTACCAAGTGGCCATCAAGGAGCATGAGCAATAAAGGTGCAGCCTAATTTTTCTTCATTTTGCATTAATGGTTAGACAACCACATGAATGCCTTTAAGAAGGGGTCTTGTTTATATACAAATAGCGTGGCCCATTTTTTCACACATGATGTTTAATATATTTTAAATGCCTAAAGTCAAAACTAGAGCTGACACAACATTCTCTTTTAACAGCTTCATCTTCCCAATGCTCTCAATGCACATGGGCCACTTGTAAAAGGGTGTCAAAGTCTTTTCCAAAAGGTCTACCAATGTTTCTTCTCTCTCTATATATTTTTTAAACTCTCATTTGAGAAGATATCTCTCATTTTTTAAGGCAAAGCTCTACCAAATTTTCACCTTGAATCAATAGAAAGCATTTTTTTATCTCTATTTGGTTGGATATAACTCTGAGTGTGCCTGAGTATTAACCTTGTGTTCAGTCATTTTTTCATGATGCTTTCAAAATATTGATAACAACACACCTAGTATAGACAAATAACCATTCTTGTATGTAACAATAAGAGTTGTATCTAGAGCACAGAGACAGAAGAAGGTTACCATACAATGTGTTTTTTCTATAGTGCATGTGGTAAGTTCATTTTTTGTGTGTCTTGATTAAGCCTTCCTATTAAGTTCCCTAAAGTCTGGTCCTTTCATCAGATAAAGTTTATGTATGTGTTATTATGGTTCAAAGTGTGAGTAATGAGTAGATTAAAATTGTTTGGTGCATCACCATCTTAGGTCAATTTCTATTTTCAGCATCCTTCTCTCTTTTTGACCCCCCCTTTTATATATTAAGAGTAGTAGTGAAATAACCCAAAAATGAATCAAAGGGAGCTAGCCCTTATCTAGAGATTCTCCCCCCAATTTTTCCAAACCCATAGACAAGAGGGGAGTCTCCATTATGGCACATGGAAGATAGAATCTTAGCCTTCTATCAATGGTACAATCGATAGCGTCAACAATTTTTGGTACACCTAGTGGGATCATTTTTTAACACTCAAAAAGTTCCAGGATTGATGTTGGTCTTGTTACAGCAAAAAAAATCATTAATCTAGCATCTGGCAAATCCATTATCAACAACATCAGTCTCTAACGAAAGACCAGTCTGACCTCCTATGCCTAAAATCACCACATGATCAACTACTAAGGGTGTCCCTTTTGAATTCATTGAATTTCCTTTGAACTCAATGTCAACAATTTTTGGCATGCTTGGTGGGACAAACTAGTTTTTATCTAAAGAGTTGAAGAATTTTGGTGTGTTCTTCAACCAACTAGCCTCTGGAGGCTTCTTTACCAATATCAATGGTGACTTTGAGTTGAATCAGCTGGTTAAGTAGTCTAGGTACCATCAAAAAATCTTATTTTTTTATATGTATAATTCCATTGCTCAACATCATTGTCCTTGTACTCCTTCAGATAATTTTGATCAAGCTCATATTGTTCATGGAATCACCTCAAGCAACTTTCCTAATTGCCCTTCAACAATAAGGGAAGTAACACTAGAATTTGAGAAGCAGGTGATGGAGATAGATAGATTGGATGAGTAGTATAGATATTAGTAGCAGCTTATGTACAAAGAGGAGTGTTTGTTTAGGCAAGCTCAGGCCTTGCAATCCATGGAGGAGGTAGTAAAATGGAAGAGTCCATTCATTTAAGGTGGTCAACCTTGTGTGCCCCCTCCTATTTAGAAGAAATCCCCCTCTTGTGCACCAAATCCTTTTTACAAGATGACATTTGTTCACTCTAGCTCATCTGATGCAGTAACCAATCTTGCTCTTAATCCCTTGCACCTAGCTTTTTAGCATCAAAGGGAACTAGAGCAACCCCCCATGAAAATGAACCTTCTCAATTCCTTAAAGTGTGAATCCTCCTTGGAAGGGAATACCATGAACCAACACGTCTCTCTTTAAGAAACTCATCCTGTACATCAATAGTCTCTTCATAATCTTCCTCAGCCTCCCCATGTCTATCAACCTGCATACCCACTGCCCTAAGTTTCACATCAGCCATATGCAGTTCCTACTCATTAGCCAAGTCAGGCCTATCAAAGTCCTTTCCCCAATCATGTTGAGGAGAATTTTGAAATAATAAATCTTGTGTTTAAGTCCAATCTTGATAAGTAAATTGAATTGGCAAATCTTCAAATGCAATAGTCTATGTTGGCAATAAGGGAAGTGGAATCCAAACCCTCACTACCCTCTCACATTGCAACTCCATCACCCCAAAAGGAGATTTCTAGTCCTAATATAATGAGCTGGATTAAAGTAGTTGAGTCATGGAGCAGCAAGGAGGAGAAAGACATTGTTTGAGAGTGTGAGGTACAAAATAAGGCTAGTCCTTCTCAAGTCCCTCCCACCCTTCCTCAAGAAGTTTCTTGTAGTCCATGGCAGCCTTCATGCACTCCCCATTTCCATGATGATTCTTATGAGCTCCAAGGAATATTCTTTCAAGAAAATATATCTAAGCAAATTAAGGAATTAGAGGTAAAGGTGAGATTGCTTAGTGAAGGAGAGATGGAGGTTTCAGACCTTAGAGAGGAGCCTATGCCAAAAGATACCCCTTTTACCAATCCTCAAGCTAATTTAGATATTGATGAAGTGTTGGTCAAGTGGAGGGAATAAAATCATGTCAATTTTGGCCTGAGGTCTGCCCCCATTTTCTCATATGTTTTCAAAAGGATCCCCTACTTTCCATTCCCAACCTATTTTTGACAATCCTTATGTTCCACCTCCTTGCCTAGTAAATGAAGAATGTTTCTCTGGTATTGAGAAATCCACCTTAAAGGAAGAAAGTGAGGAGGAGTGTTCTCAGTTCATGACTGATCAGGGAGACTTCTTGAGTGCAGATGATAAGGAGGTCACCATAGGTACCCCCTTTGATGAACAAGAAGACAAGTCACAAAATTTTGCCTCTATCTCTGATGAGGAAGAAATGATCTCTAACTCTTTTCTCACTTTTCAAGACATCATATAGGAGCATGGATTGTTTCTTGATCATGTTTTAAATGATTTGTTTGAAGTCATTGGGGTAGGTTACACTCTTCTTCAAGGAGGCTATGATCTGGCTAAGGGTGGAGAAGGCACCATGGGGACTCAAATAAGTATGTAAAGGGGTTGTAAGCTTTTAGATTTATCCTTTCAAGATGTTAGTGAATTTGAAGATGATATTATTGAAGTCATCAAGGAGGATGACCATGCCATGGAAGTTGAGTTGGAGGAGGATCAGGTGGATGTCTTTGAACAACTATAGACTCTGATCTTTGAGCATGAAAAGGAGAGGCATGTCCATCTTGAGAGAAGCTTTGAATAAGCAGAGGATTAGTCTGTGATCTCATTTTAGACATCACAATAGTCACCCTTCTTCAAGAAAGCCATGATGAAGTAGAGGATCAGTTTGATAGGGTTTTCAATGAATTAAAAGGGGACAAGCCAATCCATGATGCATATTAAGGGGCTTATGGTGATAAGCTAAAAACCATTAATTTCTTAATAAAACACACCAGCATGAAGAACCAGTAGGAGGCAAGCTTCTAAGAACAAGATGAATACATATATGTTGGAAGCATGTTTTCCCCTGATTCATTTGGATACGAGCCAATTAAGTTAGTAGGTAAGAAGAGCAAGTCACCAAATCTCCATTCTATCCAGCCACTTGTCTAGCACCATAAGTTTTTTTTCCATGAAGTAGACTTAAGAAGTTTTCCCTTTGATCCAAGAGGGAGGCAAATATACCTAGTTAGCTATACATAATAGTTGATTTCATTTTTTTATTTCCCTATTTTCCCTAAGCTCTTTTGCACACAATAGTAGTTTTCTTAACATTGTGTGTGTTTTGTTTCCTTCTTGGGGTAAGACCTTCATGATTGATTTTTGGTTATCTCAATACTATTTCTAACTCTTTCAAAGCTACCTCTTGAATCCATGCCGAATGTATTTTGAGGCTACTAGTTTCTAAGCATAGCAGGCATGCTTCCCCTAGGAATCACCAATTTGTTGACCATTTTTGGCCCTGTAGGCCAAAATTTGTCTCCTTCTTTCCCTACTATTCTAAACTGTCAATCTAGTCATGTATCCACCTTCTAAAAAATCCCCTTTTTTCTTTGCAATAAGTCATGCTCTTATAAAACATTGAAAGATCTAAGGACCTATAGGCTTCAGTTCAGTATGGAGCTCTTTTCTCACTTTGAGCAAATGCCTTAGACAAAATTTTGATAAGGGGATGGGCCATTAGGAATATGAGTCTTTTACAAAGCTTTGAAGGGAAAATTCCCTTATAGAGGGCAGGCAGGGAACCCTTGTGGAGGAAACAAAAGACAAGGCAAAAAGGGTGAGTTTTCCTTTAGAAAAGCCAAGGCAAAAGATAAAACAAAGGCTAGATATCTTCAAGTAAAATTTTCAAAGGAATTCCTTCAGACATTTTATTTGAAGAAATTCACAAGGCAAGGAATTAAAAGAATTTATTTTGGAAGAAAATCCCACAGCAAATTGAATAAGGTAAATCCTTCAGACAAAAAGTCTAAAAGAATTCCTTCAGATTTTTTTTTGAAGGAATTCACTTGAAAGAAAGGGCCAAACATTGAAGGGAACATTTCCTTCAGACAAAATGTTTGAAGGAATTCATTTAGACATTTTGTCTAAAGGAAATGTTCCCTTCAATGTTTGGCCCTTTCTTTCAAGTGAATTCCTTCGAACAAAAAGTTTGAAGGAATTCTTTCATACTTTTTGTCTGAAGGATTTGCCTTGTTCAGTTTTCCATGGGATTTTTTTCCAAAATAATTTCTTTCAATTCCTTGTCATGGGATTTTGTCTGAAGGAATTTGGAGGCCAAGGCCATTAAAAGGACCCTGAAGGGCAGGTACCCTTGCAAGGGACTCTTAGTGACCATGAAAGGGACCTTTCTCAAGGGTTAAAGGGATGCCTTCCCTTCGGGAGGGTTCAAAGACTAAGCCCACTCAAAGAAACATAGAGCTAAGAAAGGCAAAAGAAAGGAAAGCTAAAGGAATTGACAAGGGGGTGACAGGCCTGAAGTTGTCAAAATTGAGCATCACAAACTAGCTGTTCAAATCTAGACATTTGATGATGTCCCCATAGACATCAAATTTAGGGCAATGGAATAGTCATTGATCTTTAAATACTCGAGCGTGAACTTGAAGGAATTCAATTTGGTTAAGGCTAAAGGGAAGATATCACTGAGAAAGGAGTCAAAAAGGCCAGGAAAAGACAAAAGAGATGACAAAAGACAAAGCTAGGAGAGGACAAAGTTGGGAAAAGACAAAAGTCAATAATGAACTCAGTGACCTACTAAAAAGGGAGCCTGAGGAGCCAAGCGTAAAAGTAGACAAAATAGGTTAAGTGGCAAAATAAGGTGTTGGCACAAGGATTTATTCTAGTGGTTGAAATATTCTCCACCAAGTGGCCATCAAGGAGCATGAGCAGTGAAGGCATGGCCTATTTTTTCCTCATTTTGCATTAATGGTCAGACAACCACATGAATGTCTTGAAGAATGGGTCTTGTTTTTAGACAAACGGTGTAGCCCATGTTTTCACACATGATGTTTAATATATTTTAAATGCCTAAAGTCAAAAATGGAGCTAACACAATATTCTCTTTCAGTGGCTTCCTCTTCCCAATTCTCTCAACACACATGGGTCACTTATAAAAGGGTACCAAAGTCTTTTCCAAAAGGGGCACCATTGCTTCTTCTCTCTCTCTTTCTCTCTCTCTATCTCTATATATATATATATATATATATATATATTGTAAACTCTTATTTGAGAAGATATCTCTCATTTTTTAAGGCAAAGCTTTGCCAAATTTTCACCTTGAATCAATAGAAAGCATTTTTTACCTCTATTTGGTTGGATATATCTCTGAGTGTGCCTGAGTATTAACCTTGTGTTCAGTCATTTTTTCATGATGCTTTCACAAGCTTGATACCAACACACCTAGTATAGATAAAGTGCCATTCCTGTAGGTAACAAGAAGAGTTATATTTAGAGCACAGAGACAAAAGAAGGTTACTAGATAGTGTGTTTTTTATACAACACCTGTGGTAAGTTCAATTTCTATGTGTCTTCATTAAGCCTTCCTATTAAGTTTCCTGCAGTCGTGGTCCTTTCATCAGATAAAGTATATGTATGTGTTCTTATGGTTCAAAGTGTGAGTAATGAGTAGATCAAACTTGTTTGGTGCATCACCATCTTAGGTCATTTTCTATTTTCAGCATCCTTCTCTCTTTTCAACCCCGCCCCCCCCCCCCCCCCCCCCTTTTATATATCAGCAGTATTAGTGAAATAACCCATAGATGCATCAAAGGGAGCTAGCCCTTATCTAAAGATTATCCCCCCAATTTTGCCAGACCCATAAGTAAGAGGGGAGTCTCCATTACACTACATAGAATATAGAAGATTAGTATTTTGTCAAGGGTGCAATCCATAGACATCATAAATAAATGCACAAACAATGATGAGGATAGGTTTTGAACAAATAAACTATCAATATTTTTCAAATTTGGGTAATCAATTAACTGAAGTTATGCAGCTCAAAAGAGAAAGATATATGTATCAACCCCATGAATTAGGGCCTAAATATAAATCAATCAATATTTGAATCCAAACTTGACAAGGTTAATTAAAAACTTAATGTTGAAAACTAGGATTTGAGCCAAACAAGCTAGACAATATTAGATAACATGATGGCACAAGATAAAGGTCCAAATGGTATATGTAATTGATTTTGAGATAAACATTTTTTTATACAATGGTAAACAAGTTTTAAAATAAATTGAGAAGCCTAATGACATATGCATGGTCGAATGATATGATCAATGTTATGTTTCAAAGACTCAAAGGCAAAATAGTTTGATATGATGTGGGTAGCATAATGATACCCATCTCAAATAGGTAACACACATAAACATGTTTAGTAAAAATTTTAAGGCACAAGTATGGTGTAAAATGGTTAGCATAACACCTCTTCAATTAAAGAGTGACGTATAAAAAAATTGGATTTTGACATGGTCATAAACAAACAAACATAATGTTTAGTCTTAAAACATAACAAGCAAAAATAACCAAAATATAATAAGTATAATCTTCCAAATCCTAGCAAGGGTATGACAATGTGGGGTTGACTAAACTAATTGTTTTGTGAACATTCTAGATGGATCAATTACACAATAAATTTCATGTCAAATGATGCAAAAGAAACACACTTTAATTGAGTGTTCATGGCACTTGACTTGTTTCAATAAGATATTATCCTTTTTTCAACCACTACATCTATCTCTTGCTCAGTGTAGTGTGATATCCAAAGTATAGATACATCTCATGTGCAACTCCAACACTAAAAGGTGGTTCAACTTCTCAAACCTCTAATCCTAGTGGGAGTGGATGAAGTTAGTGCTGAGAGTGAAATCTCGAGTCAAAGCTTCCCTATAGAAATCATGGGAGGTAATGAAGTATCCCTCGTAAGCCAATATGCATGAAATAAATGACATAATAGAAATAATTTATGGTCACCTCAAGATCACCCAATACTACTGCAAGTTATTTGGAGAGGGATTTAAATGACATTCTTTCCATGCCTTGGACTAGGCTCAAAGTGTGATGAGATGGCACTTTTGATCCCAAAAGTTTCCTAAAGGGGATGGATGGGAGAGCATACATGCATGTCTCTTTTTACAAAAACACATAATCAACAAGCAAGTTTGTAAATAATTAAAGTGAAGTTAATTTTGTTGCAAAAAATTAAAAGTGTTTGATTAGACTCATTACTAACCCCTTAGATTTAATAAGTGCAAATATAAATAATTGTAAACGACCCAAAAAGAAGTTGCTACTTTTGATCACAAAAGTTTTCCTAAAGGGGATAGATGGAAGAGAATACATGCACAACTCCCTATTTACAAAAAAATTAGACTAAAAAAATAATGAAAACAAATTTCAATTTTTTTTTGAAGTGTATTCAATTTCATGAGACTAAATGAAATGTGGGTGGTGTTATTTTAGCCCCTTAGCTTTAAGTTGTGAACTTTGAAAGAAACCATAAAAACTTAACCAATAAACAACATAAATTTTTTATTTAAACATCAAAATGAAGGATTTTTAGTTATTTTTAGACATACAAATGAAGTGTGAAAAAAGGTTTTCTCCAAATAGGTCCTACAAAGAAATGGTCAGAATTTTATTTAGCCTTGAAGCTTATTTATCAAATGAGACAAGAAACTTTGAAGGGTTAAGTCTATCGATCTGAAGGTAAAACCCCAAAAAAGCAAACATGTTATGTTAGGAAAATGTTATAAAAAATATCAATTAAAAACTCAAAAAATATCAAAAAAAAAAACCTAAGAAACATGCAAACAACAAGTTAGAAGGTTACAAACAAGAAAATTGGACACAAAAATCATAAAACTTGTAGTAAATAATTTAGCCATAACTTTTAAAATATACATCCATGTATCACAATATATTTTTAGGTTATTTATAGGTCTACGATGTACCTCTAAACAAATTGACTCAAACCAGTAAATAAAAAAAAGTTATTAGATATGTACAAACCAATTTTACTAGAAAATTAAAAAATAAAAAGTGATAACTTCTAAAATATATATATATTTTAAATTTTTAAAAAAATATAAATGACATATTTACCTATATGAATACAATAATTTAGACAAAAATATTAATTAAATAAAAAGTTATGAATTCTTTCTTGGCCAGTTTTACTCAAAGCAAAAGCAAAAAACAAAGAATTAAAAGTATGAAATATAAAAAAGTTTGCGGGTTGCACTCTCATGAAGATAGTCCCATTGGGATTGTCATTTATGGCCATATAAAATTGACAAAGAGAGGAGGTTATATCAAGTGTTATTCCATAAAACCATGAAATCAACACACTAACATACTAACATCTCTAAACTTGAATCTTAGGGGGATTTTAATGAACAAACAACAATTGAAAACCCAACTAAAATGCAAAGGACAATAATCTTTACCTTTATTGAGAGCTTAACATTATTTATTCATTTGGCTTGCTTGGTTTATGCATAAGAAGTCTTCATCAATGGCATATGGCTATCATCATCCTCTCTATGCATCATTGTTAAATGCTTGGCTTGATTGATATGGCTTGGCTTAATTTTAACATTATAACACTAGGTTTTCAGCTTCATGAATCTATTCTTGACTTATAACTCTACTTTGATTGAGATCTCTAAATGAAGAGATCTAGGATTAATTTTATAAGCTTTCAAATCCCTTGGAATAGGTTAAATCTGGCCATAGTTGAGTTTATTAAGCATAGTTGAGTTTGACATATTCTTTGAATATTCTCTTTAGAAATTTTTCAAAAGTGACAAATCATAACCATGGTTGAGTTTATTAACTTTGGTTGAGTTTGACATATTTTTAGGATATTATTTTAGATATTTTCTAAAAGTGACAACTCACAAAGGTAAGATGCTCTTGAATTTCCTTTTAGTAATTGATTTAATTGATTTATTAGCTCATGGGTGAACTTAATTAGGATTTGAAATTGTTTTAAATTGTTAATTGATTTTGATTAGGGTGTGAAAGTTAATTAATTATTTTTAGGCATTTGGTCATTTGTTTGATTTTGATTAATTTAATGTGTGTATTTACCTTGTTTAATTTATTTAATGGGCCAAATTGATTTAATAGAAGGTTATGAAGCTAAATTCGAGACTCATAGAAATTCTTGGGCTAGGTATTCAATGATTGTAAATAATTGGTCTAAAGTTAGATATGAAGATATTGGTGGCCAAATTTAGGTGTCTACACATACATTTATATCATCATCTCACTTCTTTTCATTCATTTGAGGCAAATTTTTGCTTTTCTATCATAAACACTCTTTTTATATTATTCTTCGAAATAGTATTGGTTCATAATACTATCTTAAAGAGGGACAAATGTATACACCTAAATTTTATTTAGTGTCAAAATACACCTAATCTATTTAATAATTCTTTTTAAATTAATAAATAACTATTCCTCCTGAATAAGTCAATTGCGTACCCTTAAATCTTTATTTTAAGTAATAAACTATATATTTTCCACCTATTAAATCATCTCCCACATTTTTATCCTGCATCCTAACCAAATATAAAAATTTGTCCACCTCTTATGTCTCCTCCCCTGAGTTGTCAAGTGAATTGACTTAGTCTTGTTGAGTCAGCTAACCAACCACACTCTTTTTTTAACTAGGTTGAAAAGGTCTCCATCCTCATGGGTGAGGACTCATCCTCCACCATTGATAATTTGGAGCATTGATAAATTCCAAACCTACACCATTAGATCATTTTCAAAGCATCTATAAATAAGCTTAAAAATCTCAATTTTCAAGCATCACAAATCTTGAAATCACAATCATACTCACAAGCACATCATATCTTTTAAAATGTAGAGATCTTAATCACAAGTGAATCAAAGTGAATCAAAGTCTCCATTTTTTAACCAAAACACTTCATGTTCTCTCTTTGCATTATAGGAGTGATCACCACATTCTTGAAAGAACAAATCAGATATACATCACAATAGAGAAATCTTGTATTTAAAGTGTGAAATTTTTATTGTTATTTTATTTATTTGTTGCTCTAGCTTAATTAAATTTTATATTATATTAGGATTAGTTTAATTTATTTGCATATCTAAATTTAGTTCATATAGAGCTTCCACAAGTTTAAATCTTATAATGTAATTTTTTTTTTAAAATTCTATTCATAATCTTGGCAATGAGTTGGTTACCATAAAGTAAAAATTAAATGACAAGTTTCTACATTGGGTAAGACTTATAATCCTTATAAAAATAAAAAATTCATTATTGTAATGTTTTTGAATTAGATCATGACCATAACACTTGTATATTTGTTTAAAAATTTAGAGGATTCATCCATTGAAAGGATAGTATTACCATTGAATTGGTTGTCAAGATAAACATGTGTGGTTTTGAAAAGTCTTTGGACAAGATCAATACTACTAATGATTATGATGTAAAAATAAGGCAAAGGTTATGGCACAATTTTGACCTAACATATTTTTATAATATAGCTAATAATTAAAATTCTTCTTCCAAACTATCCATGCAAAATAAAATAAAAACTATGCATAATATTATTATTTCAGATAGTGTTGTTACAAATTCTCAATAAAATAACACTTTATCTACTGGATTAAATTATACTCAGTAGCCTCCTTATAATCCAAAAAATTATACTCACATTTTTCATCCTAGTGTTGAAATTTTATAATATTATTGATGATTTAACTATAATCAAATTTGGTTTTCCTTCATTACAAGCTGCTAGTTGACTTGGACAACTTGATAAAATAAATTATGAAATTAAAAATACAAATCTTAAAAATGTAATAAGATTTCAAGAAAAATTTAGTAATAATTAACATACTTTTTTTTTTTTTCAATATATTGATCTTTTTGTTGATTATATTCCTCCATTTTACATAGACTCTAAAATCACTAACAAAGTTGTTCATTATTACATACTTGATACAAGAACTTCTAGAAACATAATGTCTAAATTTATTACTAATCAATTAGACATGTCTTATGAAACTAATAACATAAAACTTACTGGTTTTGACTCTTTTCAAACCAAAACCTATGATAAATTTCATGAAATTGTCATTAAGATAGCCTAAGATGAAAGAATTAGATGTATGTCTAATGTTCAAATGTTATATATCCCTTCTAATCATGTTATGTTATTAGATAGATATTGGTATAATGTAATTGATACTTTTATAAGAAATTATATAACATGGGTTACTATTGGCAACCAAATTTTATTTATGCATAGATAAAAATGGAATAGTATTGGCATAGAGTCCATACCACCTATTATTGCTTACATAGAAATTAGAATTGGTACTTAAGAGTTGTTGACATTAGATAAACCTGAAAAAAAATAAGAAATAAACTTTTATATAGATAATATATGGTAAAATATTTTTCTATGGTTATAAATTATAAAATTAGATGATATTAGATGAACCTAAGTTGTTGAGCTTGTTTGCAATGTGATCATGGTGTTGGAATTGTTTTAATATCTCCTATTGGTAAAATATTTTGCTATGTTTATAAATTATCATTTGATAATACTAATATACAATAAAATATTAATCTTTATGTTTTGGGCTTGAAAAGGCCATAAAAGTTAATATTAAACATTTAGAGGTGTTTGGAGATTCTGATTTGATAATTAAACAAGTTAAAAATATTTATAAAATAAATCAACCCATATCCATAGGTATACTCATAAAGTTTGATCACTTATTTAAATATATGAATATTTTAGTATCATGCATATACTCAAAGGATTCAATTCTTATTATGTTAAGCTTGTTGTTTTTAATTCTAATCCAACCTTGAGTGATATTGAGTTAATTCTAGATTTCTCATTTAATAAGATTTTTATACACAAAGTGCCTAATCTTAATGATATTTGGCCATTATTTTATTGTGATAAACATATTGATTCATTTATACAAGGTAATTATTTTGATCATGATTCTTAAATACAAAATTGTAGTGATTACTTGCTATTAAGCACCGATAAATTATCTATTGATTTGGTCAACTTGGAATCAATGTTCACTCCAAATGATTATCCTAAAATTTTGTATACTAAAGAGACATATAGGACAATTATAGGTGATACTATTCATATTAAACTTGGCATTGAGGAAGATCATAAATTTAATTTATTTAGGAATTCAATGTGCAAATGAGGAAAAGTTCAATTCATTAAAATTTTAAAAAATATTATTGATATTTTTTCTTGGACATTAAAATACCTACAAGGTTATGACAAATAAATTATTAACCATGATATAGCTATAAAACCTTGTATAACATTTGTTAGGTAGAATGTTAGAAGAATAAATCCCTTGTTAGAAGACACCATCAATAAAGAGATTGGTAAGATGTTAGATTGTGATGTCATTATTTTGTAAGATATTCCTATTGGGTAGTTAACTTAGTACATGTTAGGAAGAAAAATAATGGTATTAAATTATGTATAGACTTTAGAGATTTAAATAGAACTAGTGTTAAATAAAATTTTCCTATACTTAGTATTGATCAAATTTTGTAGAAGATTACAAGATCTAATATGATGTCTCTTCGTGATGGATTTTATGGTTACATTTAAAAAATAAAAAAAAACTGAATGATAGACATAAGAATAACTTTACTACATGGAGAGGAAAATTTGGTTTTAATAGAATGCTATTTCATTTAATGAGCATAGGGCCACTTAGTATTGATCAAATTTTGTATAAGATTACAAGATCTAATATGATGTCTCTTCTTGATGGATTTTATGGTTACAATTTTTTTTCAAAAATATGAAGGATAGACATAAGAATAACTTTACTACATGAAGAGGAAAATTTGGATTTAATATAATTCTATTTCATTTAATGAACATAGGTGCCACTTTTTAAGAGGGATATGCACATAGCCTTTGATGAATTAAATGGAATTATTACTCAATTATACCTTGATGATCTCACTATGAATTCTAAAAAGAGAAACAAACATATTGATTAACTTTGTGGAGTATTCACAAGATGTATAACATGTGATGTTTCTCTAAATCCCAAGATGTTTATTTTTGAAATAATTTAAGGAAAACTATTAGACCATATCATCTTAAAAAAATGGTGTATCTATTGATCTTGAATGCATTAAGGTTATTAGATATTTACCATGTATTAAATATCAATCAAGTCTTAAATATTTTTTTGATAAAATCAACTTTACATGTAAATTTGTTGGTGATTTCACTAATAATTATAATCCTTTGCAATCTATTTTAAAGAAAAATTAGGTTTATTCTAGAATGTAGGTTTTGATTTAGTGTTTAATTGTTTAAAATATGACATTACAAGTACACACATACATGCTAAGCTAAATCTAAACAAGTCTTACATTGTTTATTTTAATGTTATTTACAAATCCATTTGTTTTATTATTACTCAACATGACGATAATCATGAAGAAAGACATATTGGCTATATGAGCCAAGCTTTAAAAGATACTAATACTAGGTATCCCTTAGTCATTTTTTAAAAATCATTGATTTCTTATTTGATTAGATTTATATATCTTTTGATGGGAAATAAAGTCATTGTTCAATCAAATGTGCATGTCCTTTATTATCTTTTAAAACAACCAACTATTCAAGGAAGGTTAGCCAAGTACATTTTTAAGATTCAAGATTTTGATCTTGAATTTGAAACATCTAAAACCATTAAGAAAAATGACCTGGTAAACATTTGGTTGAGAAAATGACATCTAAGATAAATGTTTTAATTATTTCGATTGATGATTCTCTTCATGTTAAACTTCGTTTCAAGACTATGAAGGTTGGTAACTTTTCTAAATAGTTCAAATTTTGCTATGAAATGCATGAATGGGATTGTTTGTTTTCTCAAGATGGTTGATACCATTATTTAGTTTACTAATTCCAAAATCAATCTTGTTCAGACAATTTAGATAAAAATTAAATAAAATCACTTCATTTATAATTTTTGAAATTTTTTTGAGAATTTTCTATTTTATAGGAACATAGATGGTGTTCATTTGCATTTTTTAACTCGTGATCAGATCCAAAAGGTTCTTAGAGGATGTCATGAAGGTAGTTATGGTGGTCATTATGAAAAAATAACTACTGTATACAAAATCTTACATGTAAATTATTATTGGCTTACATTTTCCAAAATTATTATAAGTTAATTTGTGCATGTATTCCTTATCAAATTTTTACTTGTATAAATAGACTACCTATAATGCCCTTAAATAATATTATACCAAAGAATCATTTTAATAAATGAGTTGTTGATTTTATTTTTGATATTCATTATTCTTATTTAGCTAGCCTTACGTATATTTTAACAGCCACAAATTATTTTATGAAATGGACATGCAAAAGATTTTAAAATTTCTGTCACAACTTAAGTCATTTCATTTTTTTTAAATATTTTTTTTAGATTTGGCTTCCCATATGAAATAATTTATGATAATGGTTATCAGTTTATTTTGAATGATTATTTATAATTTTTGGGATGTTATTAAATTGTCTCTATTCATTCTTCTAAATATTATCCTTAAGGGAATCAACAAGTTGAGTTCATTAACAAGAAATTTATTTCAATTATAAAAAATTTGGTGTGTGCCAATAAATGTGATTATAATTTGAATATCTTTGAAATGTTATGGGTGGATCAAACAATGGTGAAGCCCAAAATAGGTTATTATCCATTCATGTTAGATTATGGATTTGAGGTTACTTTTACAATAGAACTCCAAATCTCCTTTGCAAGGACTAATCTACATTACTTAATAGAAGATACTAATGTTATTGATCAAACCCTTAATTTTATTTAACCTTAAATGAAACCAAATCCACTACTTTGTAGAAACTAGAAAAGGCTAAAGAAAAATTAATGAAATTATTTGATAAAAAAGTTAAACAAAAAGTGTTTTAAAGTTGGTGATCTATTATTGTATTAGGTTAAAGCTCATGAAGATCTAATAAAGCATCATAATTTTGATTCACTTTGAATTTTTCCTTATAAAATAACGTTGTTATAAGAAATAATGATGTTCACCTATAAGATCTTGATGACAATTGGCTATGTCATTCAAAAAATGACCACCATTTAGAAATCTTTTAGTTATCTTGCTCTTTCTTATTTTTTGTTTCATTTTTGCCTTGCTTTTTTTTTCTATTTTTTTTATTTTGTTTTTTATTGACTTTTATCAAGTTTCTGATAATTCATCACTGTAATTAAAAGATAAGGATGGTCTATAGTATCACTATAAGTATCTTATTATTAAATTATTATTACTTGATCATTTATATACTAATATTTTATGATGACTAGTACTCAATATTAATGTGTTATGAAGTTTACTAATTTTCATAATTTATACTTTAGGTTATGCATTGGTTGTTCATATAGATCAAATTTATCTATTATAATTTTTCCTATTCTTCATGTCATGCTAGTTGAATACTTAATCCCAGATTTTAAATGGGTTCATGCATAGTTGCTTAGGAAATGATTTAACTATATCACACTCCTAATTTTATTTACATTCATAATTTATTTAAAACCCAATTTCAAAAGTGAAACTAGCTAGCAAGGTCACCAATGTTATGCATATTTTTAATACCCCCCTCTTTATATAAAAGTCTCTACATGATTAGTCCTTCAATATGGTGAATTTTTTTTATAATTTTTAAATATATTGGTGGGGGCCAACTTGTTTGACTTGGTTAGAATGATCATTTTCTAGGTGTGTGTGAATATGAGATATTTAAAATTAATTTTATTCTTGTAATACTAAATTAAGACAATGTGTAGAATTATATGGATCATTTAAGTATATATCAAATTAATAAAGTCACTATGGTTACACCTCTCTCTAGTTAAGTATGTATGAGATTTTGGTTGTCATAACCCTAAAATCAATCATTATTTGGAAACAATCTATTTATGATATTTTTATCATTATTTGATAGACAAGATAATTGACCTAATGATGGGAATAAGGTAATGATTTCTCAAAGAGTTTTATTGAGTTCACCTTAGTAGTAGTCCTCAATGAAATTGTAATATGGTTTCTTGATACAGATGTCACATGATTGATATTCTAATTGCATATTATTTGGTGTGTGATCCAATTATGATTACATTTAGTTCCCAACCACAAGGTTTGTTTTTTTATTAAACATAATGATTCATGGTAAGAAGTGAGAATAGGTGAGATAATATTTTTATGTTATTCCACTTCTACAACTAGAATATTTTTTAATTAAAATACAAAAGAAATATTCATAACCCTATCACATGTTTCTTGGTACCATCAAAACATATTGTGCATATTCAAGGTAACATGTTTCATTGAGAAGAAGTGTGGTAATTATTTTGTTCATCTTGATATGTTTGTTTTTTATTATCAAACATTAATAACATGAGATAGGCCTTAGCATAAATTATAAAACATTGATTTCATTAATTTTTTAGCTTACTATCCATTGATAGTATATGGTATACATAATTTGCAAGTCAATGGTTTTTGTTACATGGATTTAAGTTGACGAATATGATTCTTGTTGCATAAGTCTAGGGGTTTTCATTTAATTGAAAATTTTGGTGATTAATGTGGATATATATCTTGGATATTTTTCTTTGACCTAGAGATTCACTTTGTGCAAATATATAGTAAAGGATTTCAATGAGCATATAGCTGGAAGTGACTCAGATTGAATTTTCTTGGTAGTCTTGGTTTACAGTGAGTAAAATATTGAAGTCCTTTCCTTGATTTTGGTTTTGGTAATAAATTTTGAATGGATCTAAATAATATGTTTACATTGGCTATTTGTAGTTATTTTGGTGAACCCTTGATTATTTCAACAATCAATGACACCATCCAATAAGGTTATGGCATGTCACTTAGGCTCATTTAATAAGTATTTACATAAAGTTCCTTACAATAAAAAGACTTTGTTTTGTTTCTCTTCAATCATTTTGGTAATATTATTGGAAAAAATAGATCATTATATAAAATTTGTGACTTATTGAAGATGCCAAACTATGGTTGTTTTGGTGTTTTTAAGAATCTTTCAAGAATTCAAGGTATGCAATCTTTATCTCACATGTTTATTTATATTTATCCCTTACTTATCTCCGATAGATTGAAATTTATGTGTTAGTTAAATGGTTTTTTAGGGAAATAACTTGAATAATATGAAGTTTTTATACCTTTCGAGAAGGATAAAATAAATGTGAGAATTTTTTTCTATAGTATATGTAGTCCCCTTTGTTGAATATTTTATTATTTTATCCTTCAATAAGATCTTTTGTGTATGGAAGGTTACATGGAGGAAATATTATGGATATTTCATATAATTGTTTGTTGATTTGAAAATCTTAGAAATGGTATCTATAGACATTATTTGATAAAAGTGTTTTTTGTTGTGGCTTGCATGTTTTGTTTTCAAAGTTGTGTGTTATCTTTCTTTGAAGGTTTTGATGTGTAGGTGATACACATTTTTTGGATATGTCTTTCTTAATTTGAATATATGAATTTGGTAATTTTGTTGCATATTATTGACAAGTTTGAGTCTATCCATTCTCATGATCAGATAGTGCATTAAATTTGTGATTTTGAATCATTTTTTTGTTTATTCTAAAATTATTTGAGCAGACTATGAAGTATGCAGATAAAGGTTTTGAGTTTTAAGTTTAGTTGCTACATGGATTCATATGATGATATTTTTCATGCATTTGTTTTGATAAATAAATATAGTATATTTTCATGCAATCATTATTTTGGCCATTTGATATGAGGAAACTTAGTTTGTTTTATTTCCATGAAATAAGATTGTGAGCCTAAGGGTTTTGAATGTTTAATAAAAATTTTGTAGGTACATTTGCATGCATTCAAAATATGGCATGTGGGTATTTTTAAATATATGAAGTCAATTTATTTCATAAAATATATATTTATTTATTGATATTTTCTTCCTAGATCATTAAATCCATGATATATACTTTTTATGCATTTTCATAGTTAATTACTATTTGGTCTTTCAAAGGTCTCAGTTGCTTGTTTCAATATAGGTATGAGCATGAAATTTGAATTATTTGTGTGAAAATTATAAACATGTGGCTATTAGGTATAAGGTATTTTAATTTTTTTATCAATATAAATATATTTTCTTGTCCTTTTGGAAATCACTTGGGTGAACAATATCTCATATGCATTTTTTAGAAGTTTCACACTTTCATGTATTCAAGTTCAAGTTTTTCATTAGGCATAAAATATCAATTTGGATTTTTATGATATATGAAAATATGTGTTGTAAAATTGAAGGTTTACTATTTTTAAATTCATATAATAGATATTTTTTGTGAATAAAATATATGGCATATAGTTATTTGATACAATGAATATCAAAGAAGTTCTTGGTGTAAATAGTTCATTGTTTTCTATTGTGAGTGGTTTTTAGAATCAGTCATGATTGGTGAAATTATGAGAATATTTTAGTAATGATAATTTTCAATAATGACATTTTTTATATGTTTTGTTAGTTCTTATTTTTATTGTAAATGAATGTGATTTGATAATCAAATGTCGATATTAATTTTTAGATATTAGCTTTTAGAGGTTTGAGTTTTGAGTTCTTATTATGAATTTATTTCAATTAGCATGTCAATGTGGACCTCTGATCCCCATAATTCATGGAAAAATATATGGGGAGTAAATAATGACAGATAGAGTGAGGGTACTCTTTCATAGGGTAGTTTTAAGGGTAGAATTTTTCATGGATATAGGGATACAAACACATTTCATAGAACTTTCAATTGTATAACTTATGTCTTAGTTCACTTTGATGCATCTAACCCCTTTTTTAGTATAATTGATAATATACCTTCTTATTCATTGAATTTACATGGTACATCTAGAGGCTATAGGGAATATCATTGGAGATTTTGTCTGTATAGATGAGGTGCGCCTTTTGAATCAACTTGAAAATATTACTAAATTAGATCCTAATTTTTTTAATATAAATCTTTCATTATCATTCACTGTTAGGCCTTATCCACCTTTACTTGATAAACCTACTTTTTCTAGTAGGAAACATGCTAGTGTAATCACCTAGAAGTGGTATTTTAGTGCTAAGAGTACTAATTGAGATTACATATCCATAGCTTAACCCTAGACCTATCCTAGAGCCTATTATCACAGTTATCTATCCTTCATGTAGGCCATAGGCATCCCTAGTGATCCCTAAAGTATTCCCATACCCTCATTCTTACATCTTATCCCTTCAATCCTAGTTTTATACCACGTGAACAATAGGGCCATAATAAGGATACCAGTGTCCTTATAATGGAACTAGTGTCCAAGTGGTATAACACTAGGAATGAAGTGTTAATTTCCTTTCCCTTTAATTTTCACAAACATATATCATTTCAAATTTAGAACCTCCTAGGGTTGGCTTAGACCTTTTTATCATCCACATAAGCATAAAAATAGTATAAATACATGAATTTCATCCCTGTAGGCACTAGATGGACATTAGATGAAAAATACACATTCAAACTCAGAATAATTTTTGAAAAATCAAGGGTATCGATCCCTATTTTGACTTACTTATACATACTACCATCTACAATAGTCCTAAGCTTAGATTATGAAGATTTATAGTCTCAAGCTCATTTAAAGCACTCAAGTCCACTATAATACTATCTTCACTTGCACTTGCACCAATACTTAAATGGGGAAAATTATAATGGGCTTGATCCTTCCTTGGATTATTGGTATGTAGGCAACTCTCATTATAGTGTGGTATTAAGGATGTCTAGCCTACCCCATTACCAAACACACTTTTCAACTTATATCAACTTGATGCTCTAGAAACATAAAGGATTAGGTTTTGATCATAAATTTTATCAAAACATGTAACATATGGGGTTTCATAACTCATGCATGCATAAATAAAACTCCTATATCTAGACACGAGTACACTCAGAAGCTTGGGATATGACACTACTACCAATATATGGACACTACTACCATATTTATAATAATAACACTAATGTCTAATTAGGTAACTATTATCCATGTGGGGTTATGACATTGGGATTTTGTTTGTGACACCCAAAATAACTTCTAACTATGTTTATAGCTTCAAGATCATATGTCTCAGTTATTTTCTAGTTAATATGATTTATTGCACTATTTATTGTTATTTTTAAAAAGGTTAAAAATATCCAATTCTTTAGTGGTTATATTTATTGTATATAATTACCCTGATTTAGTCTACTCAACTCTTTAATGAACATAGGATTTACATTCACTTATTCTTAAAAGGTTAAAACATTTTGTGAACCTGACTTTGAAATTTTCTCAAACCTAACCCTAGATTCTCTTAGGGTTTATAATTTTTATCTATGATAAGATATTGGTTCTAAAATATCATATTTTTTCACTATTTGATTTTTACAATATTTAAAAAAAACACATTTCTTTAAATCTTCAAAATATACAACAATTTATTTTCCTTCTCCCAAAACTATAATAATATAACTCAACAACTAGTTTGATTAAACTAGTAAGATCCAATTACAAGATTTTATTTCCAAACATTCAGATATGCAAGATGACCTTATCAATATTATTCATTAAATTCAAAAATCAAATAATGGTTAATATTCAACTCCCACAATAAATAACATTGTTACACCTATATTAGGGCCAACTTAGATAACACAACAACCAATTGTAACTTAATAACCTTCAGTGATAGCTACACCTCTTGTGGCTAGTTACACCACTCCAGATGTACAATCCCTTATGCATAGCATTCATATTATATAGGCTAAGGTGTTACATCTTGAGCAAGAAGCCACCATGCCATCACATGCCTTGGATTCTCATGTTCTTTTACATACACCATTGGCACATCAGATAGTGGAAACTACTTTTCCATTTAGATTCATGGAACCAAATCTTATATTTTATGATGGTAAGGATGACCTAAATCACCATCTCTGATCTTTTCATGCATCTTGTTTCAACTACATTTCTAATCATTATATCTTCAATAAGTTATTCCCATGCAAATTAAAAAATTATTCCTTGTAGTGATTTAATGATCTATCAAATTAGTCTATCACCACATTCAACCCATTGGGAGACATTTTTTCAACACACTTCTTAATTAACATCAGTGACAATATCTCATATGCTCAATTTGCACAATTAAAAAAAAATCAAATGATCCTATTGTATAATGTCTTATGATATAAGACTATATTTTCCAAATTAACTACCCCCATGGTAGATAAAGAGATTGACGACATATTCAAACATAGAATTTTACCAACATTACATGAATTTATATTGTCTAAGAAGTTTCCAACCTTCGCAAATCTATACCACATAGTGAAATAAAGAAAATCAATTTTATCTCTATGGGAAAATTGAAATATACATGTGGATCATAATCAAATGCTAAGAGTTATAGTAAGCCTCAATATAAGGTAAGGTCCACTGAAAATAAGAGTGATCCAAATACCATAGTTAATGTAGCTTTAGAGTCATCTCCACACTTGGTTTTGTCATATCCTCCACACAAAGTTTTTACCAACTTTCTAAAATCACCATCATGTGTTTTACAACAGCTCTTGGAATGTAATGTCTTATCTCTCCCTCCTATCATAGATGTTGATACAACACAACCTCTTCAAAAAATATGATTCTAATACATTCTATGAATATCACAAAGCACTAGGACATACAATAAATAGATGCATTAGTTTATAACATAAGAACAATATTTGATAGACACTAATATTATTGATGTGGGTACACACACAGAGGCACCTAAAGTAAAAAAAATAGAAGCTAAGGCATTTAAAATATTTTTAGATCTATTTCCAAAGCATACAAAAAATGAGGTAGGGAACACTTCAAGTGTTCACTACATGTATCAAGAACATTCACCACCAACATCATATCATATTACTACAGAGGAAACACACCCACTACATAATATCATTGGTATGTATCACACTATATCTATAGATAGACCACTTATAACCTTTTAAAAGTAAGATATTGTTCATTATGATTTAGATTTATATGCGCTCTTATTACGAGCCTAGATAAATCATCATCCTATCCATAATGTTATATTTGATAACATGTCAAGTATTATCATGTGTACTATCACACTTATACATCATTTGGGGTTTTTAATGTAATATAAATAACATATAGACATAGTTATCAATGGTTTTATTGGTCATGTTTAGATACCCATTAGGGAAATTTTACTTCCATTATAGGTTAGACTAGCACATGTGGCCACTAGATTATTAGTAGTACCTAATGTTGGCATATTTGATAAGTTACTAGGTAGGTAGTGGATATAATAACTATGAGACATCCCATCCATAGTGCATAGATGACTAAAATCTATACATGTAAATTAGGTGGTCATAGTTGAGCATCTTCCATATGATTTTACTTTACCTATCCCACAAGAAGTTACATCATAGTTACTAGTTAAAACATAGTTACTGGTTACAACATAGTTATTATTTACATCTCTAATCATAGTTCCAATTAGTACACAACCAAGTTTAGTAGAGACACTAGTGCAAGTGATGTCTACTCCTATAATTTTGACATGTATGCACACTTTCCCATAAAGACCATTATTATAGAGACCCCTACATCACATATATGTTGTAGATTCTAGAGGGCCTACCTCTACTCATTTTCTACTGAGATCAGTCTTATTGAGTTATTTTGTTTCTCATCAAAGGTCACATTTTCCACCTATAACATATTATACCAAATGGGTCCCTAATAACCCTACATTTCACATGACACCACATTTAGTGTCATATATTCCTAGCACCACTCCATAGGTAGGTCTAGATATAGATCACTCTATGTATCATATTATGAGATGAGAGTAACCCTTTCACATAGACCTCATGATCACAGTTACTTTATTTAACACATGCCAAATTGATAGTGAGTCTCCCATGAGGCTCATCAGTTAGTATTGTTCCTCCCTTTTTGTACATACTTTCCTTCAATCTTGATCCTTGTATATAGTTTCATTTTCATGTTGATTTTACATAGCTTATATTCAAAAAAAAACATTAAAATATTTACTTAAAAAACACAACATTATAGATTGTATGCATTTCTATGTTTACACTTCCTATATTTTATAGAAAATACATATGTCATTTATCTTGGTATAGTTAGTTTTATGATACATATATGCTTCACTTATTCTTGTCAAGTTCTTGTAGATTTATACAAGACTTAGGTACACTACACCAATCTTGATTTGATATTATCTACCCATTTGGGGAATATACATTGATAAATGGGTTCTTCATTTGAGGAATACACCAACTTAAGGGCACCCTATACATAGTTTTTGATTACTTGGTTATATCTTTATATACTCTATATAAAAGCTTTAGAATTGTTATATCTTGATATTGATCATGATAAACTCACTAATATTTTTTCCCAACTATTACTACTTTAGAATCAACATATGTACATCCTAACTCTTACATAGATTTTTATTACATAGTCATGCATACTTTCATTTATAGCTTTCCTAATTTAGATTTGATTATATCTCTATTCTTCTTATATTCGAGGGCATTTGAATATGACATTGCTCTTTGGATCTACATCGCTTCTATTTCATAGTATGTATGCTTTGGACATATGCACGTGTCCTTGTGTGTACCTTCTTGATTGTGTATGTGGACATTTGAAAATGTTCTTCTATGTGGATCTAAGCCAATTTTATTGTTTTTTATGTATGTGGACATTTGAACATGTCCTTGTATGTCTTGTTTTCTTAGATTTAGTGACATGTGCCCATATCCCTTATATTATGGCCCCTTGGCATACTTTGTGTGTCTCGTGTGTGTTTTATGTATGCTTTTTTATATGTATCATACCCATGACACTTTTCTCTTTCTTGTTACACACTTTAGTTTTAGATGCCATGAGGGACCTCATGCATCTCTCCTGACTTCTCGGGTGCCATGATGGACATCATGCCCCACCCCCTTAAGTAGCTACCCAATTTTTACTCAAATTTGTTGTTAAATACATTTTTATATCTATCTTAACACCCTTGTGAATGCTAACCATGACATACATCTTACATTATAAAATTATGCTAGAATTATATTACATTCTAATGTTATGTATGCATATTATATTGGATTATTATGTAGATATATTTTATGCTCTAGCTAACACACATCTTGAAATTTATTTTAGGATAGTTCTTACATAGGTTCAATAACTCCCCTAAAAAGAGGGGAATTTCACATGGGTTTTTCATAGAGATTAGGCTCATATAATGCATTTATAGTACATTTTCAGCAAACAAGCTTAGATTATAGAAATTAGACTCAGGTCAACACAATGAGAAAAGAGTGACATAGAGTTCAATATAGTTACACAAAAATTAGAGAAAGACATTAACACCTAAATGGGGACACTAGTACCACATACCCAATAATGGAGCTACTATTCATTAGCCTTAGTTTCAAAGAAACCCCATTTTTTAATGAAAATTATAGTAAGTACAATACAAGTTTATACAGGTTCAATTATATTTTTTTTAGTTTTACTCAAATTCATACCAATTTAGCTCAAATGCATACTGGTTTTCTAAAATTAGGGGCATCATGCATGGAATGAAAATTCCCATATTTAGTTTAGATTTTCATATATATATTATTACAACTCAGTCTAAAATCTATATTATTAGATATCAGATTTGGGGGCATGTGTGTGGCAGATTATTTATATATGCTCACTTACACACCAATTGATTAGATGGAATGATAAATTCCATGTCATCTCTACACTTTATACATATAATATCATATTCCAAGTTACACACCAATTTCATACCTTAATCCATCTATAGTGGTTGGCATTATTCAGTGGCTTGGAGCTGGCTAATATACCTAAGTGGTCATAGAGATGACATACCTAGTTAGACATTTCAAGTTACAATGTACAATTTTAGTTTTATATTCATCTATTACACATGGGTAGGTAATGATGGAATCATATCCTACTTGATTTATTGATCCACCTACATGAGAGGGTTCAACACACCATCAGTCCAATCCAAGCTATTCACAGGTCATGATCCACCAAGTAAGGATGGGAAATGATGGAGTTAAAACCGTATTAAGTTCTATAGCCACCCACATATGAGGATTGACCAAGCCATCATTTTATTCCAATATATTCACTAACTAATTATTATATACATGCACACACATAGGTTATCACCAAGTTTTTTCATTGGTTTAGATACCCATTGAGGGGTAGTTGTTTCTTTCCTATCTACTATCTTTTTACTCTATTTTCCTTATTTTTAATTCTTTACTTAGTTTAATATTTTATTTTGACATATATTAAGTAAGGATTGATTTATGCACATTTCACTTATATGACATGCATTGGAACATGATTCACATACTTAGACCCAGCTTCATGGGCTTCACCTCTTAGGTAAGTCTAGGTACACTTTTTTCCTTTATCCTAGTCATTTCACTTTATTATATTTCTAGAATAAGGGGGAGGGAATGTAATCACATAAAAGTGATATTTGAGTGATAAGAGTGCTAATTGAGAGTAAATATCCCTATTTTATTCTTAGACATATCCTATAGAATATTATCACACTTATCCACCCTTCATGTGTGATTCATACATCCCTAGTTATCCCTAAATCAATCCCAAACCCTCATTCTTGCATACTGACCATTCATGCCTAGTGTTTTGCCACATATACACTAACACCACATGGTGATATTATCTCAATAATGGAACTAATGTCTTTCGATTATCTTTTTTATAAATGGTTATCTTTTCAAATCTAGAACCTCCTAGGGTTGGCCTAAACCTATTTTAACACCCAAAAAAAACATTAAAATAGTATCAATACATGAATTTTATCCCTTTAACCACTAGATGGAAATTAAATACAAAATACACATTTAAACATAGAACAAGTTGTGCATCATTAAGGGTATTAATCCCTATTCTTCCCTACTTTTGCATACTACCATCTATAGTAGTCTTGATCTCATATTACCTAGATTTCTAGTCTCAAGCTCATTCAAAGCACTCAAGTCCACTATCATACTAGATTCACTTACAATTTCACTAGAACTTAGGTGGGGACAACTAGATTGGTGTTGATCCTTCCTTGGAGTATTGGTATGTAGGAAACTCTCATTACAATGAGGTGTTGAGGATGTCTATCCTACCCCACTAACACATACTTTTCATCTTGTATCAACCAAATGCCTTAAAAATATGGAGAATTAGTGTTTACTCATAATTTTAGTTAAATTAGGTAATATATAAGGTTTCAAAACTTGTGCATGTACGAATAGACTCATATATATATATATATATATATATATATATATATATATATATATATATATATATATATATATATATATATATATATACATACACACACACACACACACACACACAAACACACACACACACACACACACACACACACACACACACACACACACAATCACACACACACACACACACACACACACACACACACACACACACACACACACACACACACACACACACAAGTGCACCTAGAAGTCAATATAATCTTACATAAAGGATACTATTACCAATAAAGGGACACTACTTCCACATTTCTAATAATGCCACTATTATTCAATTAGGTCACTACTATCCAAGAGGGGTTCTAACATTGAGATCCTATTTTCAACACTTGAACCAGATTTTACCTTTGTTTCTAGCTTCTAAATCATCCATCTCAATTGTTTTCTAGCTAAGTTATTACTTGCACTATTTATTGTTATTTTTTGAAAGGTCAAATATAGTTAATTCTATAAGAAATAAGTGGATATATTTATTGCATATAATTAAATTTATTTATTTTACTCATCTATTTAAAAAAAATAGGATTTATATACACTAAGTAGTAAAAGGTTAAAGTAGCTAGCATCCCTAAAAATCATCCCACGATGACTTGTGTGCTCATGAAAGTCAATTTAGAGGTTGATGACAACTATGGAAGCATAAATCTAATTGATTAGACTACTACTTCAATGGATTACATTGAGTATTAGATAGATGAGGATGTTCTATTGATTGATTTAATTTCTAATGATGATTTTTAGTGATTGTGTTCTTATTTTTTAGATTTTCTATTCATTTTATTGATACATTAGTACATTATTATTTTCATAATTTACATTTTTTAGTTTGTGGAAAGATAAATTTTGGTGATTATATGTTTTATTTTGCATAACAACAATAATATTTCTTGTAAGAAAACATAAAATAAGCATATTGAGATTTATTATACTTAATTTTGATCATTGATGGATAAATATTATTTATGGGATATTAGTGTTTAGAGGTTGAAATAATTTCAATGCTAATTTTTATTGATTATTAAGTGTTTGCATATATAAATAACTATCTGAATTGATATACACACACACACACACACACACACACACACACACACACACACACACACACACACACACACACACAAGTAAAATGGACCCCACCCATTAAAATTTGCAATAATTGGTCTATATTTATTATTTGATCTCTTAGAGTTTTGTTAAAGATAAAATTATAAGATTAAGTTATAAACTTTATAACTTGTGAAATAATTAATATAATTTCAAAAGTCAATTCACATTAACTAAAATTAACTAAAATTTAGTTGTAACTTGATTTATAATTATCTCAAGGAGAGTTATTTTATAAAGAGATTGAAGACACATCACAAAGGGAGAAACACATAGATATCAAGATCTCTTCTAAGTTTGAAAATATTCCATGTTTACTCATTTATGAAAGCATCTCTAAGATCTCACCATCTCTTAAATCATCTATGCAGACAATGTCCCCTCTAATGTCCTTAATTCCATTCTTAATGAAAGTAACAATGTTGATTAAAAATCCATCTCTCTACACATGCATGATCTCACCATGATGGGGTGGATATCAATCAAGTTGATCCACAATCATTTCAAAAGAAAGGGTCTTAATTATTTTTATGAGACCTTGGTGAGACTTCCCACCCATTTGTGTCTTACTCATCTCACCTTCATCCAAAATCTTCATCTCTCCTAGTTTGACTTTGCTCTCTTAGTCCCCATGGGTGCTGATAGGGATCGATTGGAACCAACATCTTGCAAGGAATTTTGTGAGCCAAATAAAGTTTGGAAGAATCTCAAAAAAGGGGGCCTAATATAATTTATGGAATGGGTTATTTATCATATTTCCAAGATTGCATGAGACTTTATGGTGGCTTGGATGAAGTAAAAGGTTTCCATGCATGACATCACCATTAATGTCTCATAAGAGTTCATCAATGACACCATGGGCATGTCATGTACAGGTGCCAAGGAATTTAAGGACCAATAAAAAATGTAAGAGTCCCTATAATGGTTCTTCAAAATAAGTGATTTCATGTAAATGGACAAGAAAGGGTTCCCTTGGGCTGATCTCTCATGATACTGGCTAGAAATTTGCATTCAAATCATGTGATATATGATGTTAGAAGATAAATATACACTAATATTCTCTCACCATTTTCTACTTCTCGATCATTTAATTAGGTATAAAATTAGTCTACCCTATTTCCTTCTTAAGTCCTTTGAGAGCATTTTATTAATTCACCAGGTAAGTGATACCAATCCCATTCTACATCAAAGTTTGATCCTCCTCCTTGTTAAGCACAACCAAGCCATCTTAGGTCAAGAGGTTCCCCCTAGGGTTTCCTCTTTTGGGGAGGACTCCCTAGAGTAGAATCCTACTATGGTATCCTACCATCCTTCTAATCAAACCCCTAGAATAGTTTATCATAGTCCCCATAGATGACCTCCCCCTTAAATTGATATTTATTATGAAATCCAGACTTATTGAAATAGGGACCTTTGCAAAATTAGCCTAGAAAGGGAAGGCCATGATTATGGAGGAGATGGAAAGAAATAAATATCTACTAGAAAACATTAACTCAAATGTGTAATAAGTGGGTTTTGGCTTTCCAAACTCATCCAGGATTAGAATGCCTTACTCAGATAGGTCGAAGCAACTGTCCAAGACTTTGTTCACTCTAATCAGCCCTCATTGTCCCTTTCTATGTCTTCATCTAAGGTTTTTAAATGCCCCCTATGGATCCTGCAAGGGATTCCACCCAAACATTCTTCCATGTAGGTAATAGCTAAAAAATGACCCAGAATGATCTTCCTTGGTGAAGTAGTTCAAGGCCCTAGAAACCGTACCTAGGCTAAGGTTTCAAATGAAAAACCAACCATCCTAGTGAAGGACATTGTTGTAAATAATGACCCTTAGGAGAGTCCTTCCTCTTAATTCTACTATGTTTTCTAGGTTTTTGCTTATACTCTAAGTATAAATTTTGATTTTTGGTTTTTCAACCCTAGTTGTCATGTTTAAACTTCTGTAATACACTCTTCTGGTTCTAAGACCTTATTAAACCTAAATTTTACCATATCAAATAAAAAAATAATCTCTAATATCAAATAGTAAATTGTAGATATACCAATATATGAATTCTCTAATGGTGAATTAATCTACTTAAATAACACAAGTATATCTAGGTTTCTTTATTTATTCATAGTTGATTATCTAAAGATTATCAAGCATTAATATCATTTGATGATTTTAGATATGAATTCATATGCATGGATATTTATGTCCTTAACCCAAATAATGATGAAAACCTCATACCTTGTGACAAACTATTATTGATTATAATTTGATTCTCTTTTGAATATTATGTTTGTAATCAGGCTCATTTAATTGTTTCTCAATAAATTTATCCATTTTATACCTCTAAATCTTTTCTTTTTCAAAGTCTCAATAATTTATATTATTTTTAGTTAGATTTCAATTTATTTATTTTAGTTAGACATTATTTTATTATATTTAGATTATTTCCATTTTTTAAATCTTTAATTATTTTCCTTTCTATTTTAAGTAGTTTTCTATTTAGATTCTAGTTTTGTTTCTATTTTATTTTAGATAATTTTTTCATTTTTTATCTTTCTAGTATTATTTTTTACTTTATTAGTTCTTATGTATTATTGTAGATTATATTTTGTTTTTTATTTCCCATTTATAGTGTAGTTTCATTGTTTAGTGAAGTTGTTACTAAATTTCATTTTGATTTGTTTATTACTTTTCTTTGTTGTTTTGTTTATCTTATTTTAGGTTAAGTTATTAGATTATTATAATTAGTGTTCTATATTTCTTATTATTTTACTAGTTCCTTATTTAGTTTTGTCTTTAGTTGATATTATGAATTGAGTATGATAGTTTTAGTTTATCTTTCCTTATTCAGCTTTCATTTCCACTTATTTTATTTATGGTTTTGATTCTTTTGTCTCTTTTCCTTCAGATTGTTTTAAACTTGTGACATTAATTTATTGAGAGAGAGAGAGAGAGAGAGAGAGAGAGAGAGAGAGAGAGAGAGAGAGAGAGAGAGAGAGAGAGAGAGAGAGAGAGAGAGAGAGAGAAATTATATGGATTAAAGATCTTTCCTTCAAGATAAATTTGCTTCTTTCATAGGCATTACTCTATTAGATATGTTAGATTATACTATTCTAATATGATTCTAATTTTATTATTGAAGAAGTTTGTAATTTTTTAAATATAATGATGCATAATTACATGTTTGATTTGATAACTTATTCCATGAATTATTAAAAAAACCCTCAATGAATTTTAGGATCAGTTCTTGTTTCTTAGACTTGTATAATTAAACTGGTTTGATTCCATCTTGACCTTCATAATAGGAAAAAGGTTTGATTCATTGATGTAAAAAAATTCATCATCAATAGAGCCATGGTCCATTGGGGTGTAACATGCTAGTAGATTTGGGTTGAATGTCTTATTATATTATATACTTATAGTGCAACCTACTTTCTCACATAATTATCCAATATTTTCAATAGAATAACAACTCTATAAGGGGTCCTAAGGAATGGTGAACACATTGTGTGAGGGTAGGAACATCTTAATTTTAATTCATATAGATTTCATGGGATGATATTTATACTTCAATTATGATCCCAAGCCTTAAATTCAGTAGTTGGAGTGTCCTAGGTCATTGATGTCAATAGTTATTATGACTTACCCACTTATTTTGTGTCTTATTTATGTTAAGGGTTTCCACATCACCCATGTGGAACATTAAATTCCATATCTAAATCACACTTTTCCCACTATACCCTATTATATATTTCATGTATTTTATCACATCCTTTAACTCATTTTAATTTTTATGCCTATTGTCTTCTAATTTATGAATTGTATTGTAAGACCTCAAATAAGACCAAGCCTTCCTCATAAAAACCCCTTCACATTTTCTTACCATATAATTTACTTATCATCCTACTCATGTCATTATGTGGTTTTGTTTTATTTCACCACATTTTATACCAATATTCCATCCATTTATATTCACCCTCTCCCATTCTTGCCCACATTATTTTTAATCTTTTGTCATTCCTTTGCTGAGATCTAATTCCACTTTGGGTGGTTCTCTATCTGCTTATCTATTTATCAATGCTTATGGGTTGTTATTTAGATTTTATTGGTTATATCTGAGCCTTTAATTGGTTATGTATGGTGATGGAACTCACCTGTTATGACCTTGGATCTCATCCCATTCTACTTGGTTCTTAGAAAAATACCCCACGAGACTCTTTTGGGAAGAGACCAAATATTTTGGTTTGTTTTCTTTTTTTATTATTCTACTCTAACTATTAGATCTCCCTCCTTCTTGTATGTAATTTAAATAAGATATATCTACAACTTATCCTACTCATTAATATCTAAGATCAGATAAGGTAATTGTTGATGTAGTGGATTGCACCCTTGACAGGAGGCCAAGCTCCTATCTTCCACATGTCAAAATGGAAACTCCCCTCTTGCCTGTGGGAAAGGAAAAACTGGGGGGAGAGTCTCTAGATAAGGGCTAGCTCCCTTTGATGCATTTGAGTTATTTCAATAAGTGCTAATACATACATACATACATATACATATATATACATACATACATACATACATACATACATATATATATATATATATATATAATTGGGGGGGATGAAAAGGGAGGAGGATTACAAGAAAACAAAACCTAATCTAAGAGGATGATGCACCAAATAAATTTGACCTACTCACACTCACACTTTGAACCATAAAAACACATACATACACTTTAATTGGTAAAAGGACTAGGCTACATAAAGCTTAATAGGGAGGCTTGAATGGAACACACAAAAAAAGAGACTTACCATAGGTGTTATAAGAAAAGCACACTGTATAGTAACCTCCTTCTGCCTCTGCACTCCAAGTATAGCTCTTCCTATCACCTAGAGGACTGGCACCTTGTAGATACCAAATGCATTGGTGTCAACCCTATGAAAGTATTAGGAAGCAATGACTGAACACAAGACTTAACACTCAGACACATTTTGAGATATCTAACTAGAATAGAGGTAAATATGCATTCTTTATTGATTCCAAGTGAAAATTACTAGGGCTTCACCTTACAATGTGAAAGATAGATCCTTTTAAATGAGAAGTTACAATATATATAGAGAAGAGGGAACAAAATTTCCTTCTTTGAAAAAGACTTTTGGCACCCTTTGACAAGTGGCCCATGTGCATCCCAAAGGCATTGGGAAGAGGAAGCTGCTAAAATATAAATGTTGTGTTGGTTCTGATTTTAACTTAAAGCATTTAAAAACATAGGTTGCACCATTTCTCCATAACCAAGACTGCTCCTTGGAGGCACCCATGCTATTTGTTTGCTCATAAATGCAAAATGGAGAAAAAATGGGTCACACCATTCACTGTTTGCATCACATTTATGACCACTTGGCAAGCACTATTCTAACTACTGGAATAACTCCCTGAGTCGACGCCTTCCTTCACCACTTAGATTATTTTGTCTATTTCTACACTTGACTCTTTTGTCTTTTCCTTGCCTTGTCTCTTTTGGCTCCCTTTGGCCCTTGGGGGCTATCTTCTCATCCTGCTAGCTCCTTGGGCTCTTTTATTAGCAGGTCACTGAGTTCATTCTCAACTTTTGTCCTTTTCTAGCATTGTCTTCTTGGTTTTGCCATTTGTTGGCTTCTATCTCTTTGTCTCTTTGTTCTCTAGGCTCTTTTCTGGTTGGCACTCAAGAATTCAAAGATCAAACAGCTATTTCTTTGCTATAAAAATGACATTCGCAAGCCCATCACCATTTGAAAAAATAATAGCTAGTCTATTTCCTTGAAGTTGATGGCTTCAGAGATGTCACTGTCCTTGGCAATTCTTGCAGTCTTTTCTCTTCAGCCTTTTGTCACTCCCTTACCTTTGGGCTTTGCTTTGGACCCTCCTGAAGGGGAGGTGTCCCTTTAGCTTTGGAGAAGTACCCTTCATTTGGTAACTAAGAGTCCCTTACAAGGGCACCTACCCTTAAGGGTCCTTCGGCGGCCTTTTTCTCTTCGACTAATTCCTCACAGACATTTTCCCATGGACAAAAAGTCTGCAAGAATTGTTTTGAGCACTTGCATTTAAACCTTCAAAATTTTTCTTGGACTTTTCATCCTGCAACCTTCCTCTAAATTTCTTCAAGCTTTTTGTCTGAAGGAATTCCTTCGAACAAAAAGTTTGAAGAAATTATTCTCACCTTTGCCTTGGTCTTTTTACTTGTTCATTCAGTGGGATCTTTGTTCATAGCCCTTCCAAATTTCTTCAGACTTTTTGCCTAAAGGAATTCCTTCAGACAAAAGTCCAAAGAAATTATTCTTCATCCTTGTCTTTTGACTACCTTCAAAAGTTCCCCTCAAGAAAGTTGAAAATGACCCTTCTGAAGGGTGCCTCCTTTTCCTTAAATGAAAGTCTGAAAGAAACTTACCTTTTAGCTTTTTCTCTATGGCCTCCTTGAAAGTGTTCCCTACCCTTTGCAAGGGATCTTGAGTCTAGAATTACCCTTTGCAAGGGCACTTGAAATGGTCCCTTTTGCACCTAAGTGTTGGGGACTCATCTCTTTGAAATAATTCATTAAACCGAAAATTGAATGAAGGCATTGAACTGACTATAGAATCGAGCCATTAAAACAAGCCATTAAAGCAAAATGATGAACCAGGCACTTGAATCAAATTGATTGAACTAGACTCTTGAAACAAGAACTTGTCCATTTTACACCTAAGTGTTGGGAACCCATTTATTCTCTATAGAGTTTGTAGAAAACATACCTGTGGAGTTCGTAGAAATGGACCTGTAGAGTCTGTAGAAATGGACCTGCAGAGTCCATAGAAATTCTTGTGGAGTTCATAGAAAATCTTGTGGAGTCTGTAGAAATGGACCTAAAGAGTCTATAGAAATTCTTATGGAGTCTGTAGAAAATCTTGTGGAGTCTATAGAAAATCCTGTGGAGTTTGTAGAAAATTTTAGACTTATGAACAATTAAAAAATGAAAATGGCTAAGGACAACAGGGAAGGAAGGGGAACAATTTTGGCATATTGGACCAAAAATGGTTAACAAATTAGTGACTCCTAGGGGAAGCATGCCTGCTATGCTTAGAAACTAGTTGCCTTAAATTCCATTAGGCATGGAGTCAGAATGTAACATAAAAGATCAGTAATAGCCCTGATAGATTCAAGAATCAATCATGAAGATTTACCCCAAAAGGAAATGAAAACACACACAAAACTAAGAAAACTACTAACATGTGCAAAAGGCACTTAGGGAACAAGATAAAAGAAAGGGAAATATATACATGGTGGAAAAGGGGCTCAGTGGTAATGCTTAAGATGTATCCCATTAACTAGGATATATAGTTCTTCACCATCCAACCTAGAGAGTTAGAATGCATTATGTTGCTTGCACTGAGTGATGATGTATGGGCCACTCCATAGGACATCAAACTTTGCATGCTTTCCAGGCTTAGATCAACCCTCATCTCATTTCAAGACAATGTTTCCTTTAGATAAACCTTTTGATGAAGATTTCTTGTCAAAGTGTCTCTTCATTTGCTATTGGCAACAGGTCATAGAAGCCATAGCCTTGTCCCTTGTCTCTTAGAGCTCCATCAGCTCATATAGCCTAACGTCCATGTTATTTCCTTCTTTTAATTGTAGCTAGTGAGTGAGGTCCAAGGCTAGCAACTCAAGTTCATAGATGAGCATGTACAGTGAGTTACCAATTGCCCTCTTTGGGTTTATTCTATTTTCCCACAGGGCTATTTTTAACTTTGCATGCCAAGTCCTTTGATTCTCCTCCATGGTTCACTTAATGATCTTGATCAGATTCTTATTTGTAGATTTAGCTAGCCCATTCCCCTATGGGTAGTAATTGGATGAAGTGCTAAGACAGATACCATATCTCAATGCCCATTCACTTGTTTTAGTTCCTAGAAAAGCTAACACATTATCCAAGATTATGGTTGATGGAACACCAAACCTTGCCACTAGGTCCTTATAAAATTCTAAGACTACACTTTCATTGGCTTCTTTTAGAGTAATGGCCTCTACCCATCTTATGAAATAATCCATGGTGGTTAGGACCCACTTGTGTCCAGCACTAGAGGGAGGATTAATCATCCCTATGAAGTCAAGGCCCCATTGCATGAATGGCTACTCTACTTGAATAGTTATAAAGGCATGGTAGCCAACCATTATTTCCCATCAAAAATTGCACATTTTTGGCACTTTCATACCTAGGCATGGGTGTCCCTAAAAAGAGTAGGCCAAAAGTAACCAGCTCTTATTATTCTTGCTATTGTAGCCCTAGGAGCAAAATGACCACCAGCTGGCCCATCATGGAACTCAGACAGCACCTTATTAGCCTGACTTCAGTCCAAGCATCTTAAAAGGACTCCTAAGAGATCCCTTTTGAACAACACTCCATCAGTCTAGACATAAGGGAGACAATAGAGTCAGAAATACCTCCTCCTGGTCCTATCAAGGCCCTACGAGCTCTCACCAGTGAGAAGGAAATGCCTCACATCATGATAGCTTGTTCTTTTGTTGTAGCTACATCATGAATTATCAGAATATCCTCTTTTTTTTCTTAAAGTCTACAACAAGGTGCTCACATAGGCCTCTCCCTCTTACCAATTTGGTGATCTTGATATCCACATCGTATTCCATCACCTTAGTGATCTACCCCACTTTCTTTTCATTTAGGTCTTGGTTAATCAAAAAATCCTTGATGCCAAGATGTGGAACCATAAGGTGGATTGTGCTATTGGATGGCATATGCCTAAATTTCTTCATACTCTGTATGACTGCCAGGACTTGCTTTTCCACATATGTGTATCTAACCTCAAAACCCTCTAGGCCTTGGATAAAAAATGCAATTGGTTGCTCAAGGTTATCATCCTTTGCTTGGGTAAGCATGGCAGAGATTACCTCTTCATTACCGAAGGTGTAGAGGTTGAAATCTTTGGTGAAGTCAGGGTTGATCAAAGTAGGAGCCCAAGCTATGGTCTGCTTTATTTCTTTGAAACTATCCTTTCTTTGTGTTGTCCATGTGAACTCCTCACCATTCCTTAGCATAGAGGTCAATGGTTTGACCCCTTCCACAAAATTTAGGATAAATCTTTAGATGAAATTTATCTTGTTGAAGAAGCTTTGTAGAACTTTCTTGTGCTTAGGCAAGGATAGCTCCAAGATGGAGCGAACTCTTTCTGGATCAATGGTCAAGCCTTCCTTAGAAATGATGTGACCAAGGAGCTTCCCCTCATGGATAGTGAACATGCATTTCCTTGAGTTGAGAGAGATACTAAACTCTCTACACCTCTCAAAGATTTTTTTGAGGTGTTTCATGTGTTGGCTCGCTTCCTTGGAGAAAATTATCACATCATCAAGATATACCAGCATAGTGTTATTTATCAAGTCTTGAAAGGCCATGTCCATAGCTCATTAGAAGGTTGCACCAGCATTAGATAGTCCAAAAGGCATTTTTCTGTAAGCAAACATCCCCCATTTAGTAGTGAAGGTTGTCTTGTGCTTGTCATGGTCTTACACCAAAATTTGTTTGTATCTTAAATACCCATCTAAGAGGGAGAAACGCTCGCTACCTATCACCATTTGAAGGATCTAATCCATGCTTGGGAGAGGATAGTAGTCTTTCAAAGAGACTCTATTAAGGTCTCTAAAATCAATGCATAGTCTGATCTCCCCATTCTTTTTTTGGATAGGAACAAGATTGACCAGCTAAGAAGAGTGTTTAATTGGAAATATTATCCTAGACTCAATCAACTTGGTGAGCTCCTTCTGCATGAAAGGCTCAATCATTGGGTTGATAGGCCTTTGCTTCTACTTGATTGGCCTGGTGCCTTCTTCTAGCTCAATGGTATGTTGGGCCAGACTTGGGTCAAAACCCTTCAAATCACTATACTCCCAAGTGAAGACATCAGCAAATTCTTGTCACAAAAAGATGAAGGCCTACCTTTCACAGTCCGTGCACACTTTCCCAAGTGCAAGCAGCTTATCCTTGAATATTTCCACCTTCTCATGGTGCTCCTCCTTTGTTACAATGCATGCCTTGTCACTTTTCAACTGGTCATCTCTATTGAAGATACTCTCTAGAGTGACCAAACCTTTAGGGAGCTTATTGTTCTTTAGTTGAATAATTTGGCTGCCATATTGCTATTGTAGCTTTGCCTAGTTTTTAGCAACAAATTTAGCTTCTTCTTATAAGAAGAGCACTATTTATTGGTCACTATCAAAGGCCTACCAGTTGGTGATGTTGTCAGATATAGAAGGCCATATTACTACCTCAAGTGGTGTGAGCTATGGTCTCGACCTATTTCCCTAAGGACATCAAACTGGGCATCAACTACTGCCAACCTATATGCTTGCTTGTTTTGCTCCCTAAGAATGGAGGTAATATTGAAAGTAAATAAAATTTCCACCAAGTCCCATACCCTATGTTTATAGGACTTTAGTAAAGAAGTCTTTGTCAAATCTTGGCCTCTTACCTGATTGACAATCAACTCACTATCACCAAAAACTTGCAGCTCTTTGATTCCTCTTTTCCTCACCCACTCCAAACCATGGATAAGGGATTCATACTCTACAACATTCCATGTGTACGAAAATTATATCTAAAAATATAAAAAGTATCTCTCCTTTGAAGGAGAAACTGACACCACTCTACCACCAGCTCTTAACTTACTTCTTAAATTGTCAAAGAATAGCTGCCATAGACCTGTGCTTTCTGAGTTCATTTTCATCAGATTTGGTACAACAGTACCCTCTTCATGCATGTAATAAAATCCAAGGCCTGCCTCCTCTATGGGTTTGTAAGGATCATGCTCAAAGTTGTCACTTCTCCATTCATCTAAGAGCAGGTTTGCAACTCCTTCAAGGGTAGAGGATGGAGATTGGTCTACTTGGAACTCTTCTTGGTCAATGATGGCATAGCTAACATTTGCCACCCTGAGTGAGTATGGTTCTATATGATCTTTATGGAGTGGCTTGGATTCAATCTTAACTTTAGTCCCATACTTGGTTCTAAAAACTAGATAAGACCAATTCACTGCTAAGTAGCTACCTATCTTGGACGTAAAATCCCTAGATAAGCAGATGGCAAAGTAAGGAGGGACATCCACCACAACCACATCATGAGGAACTGAGAAGGTTAGGCAAGCAGGTAGTGTCAAGCTCAAACCTTTCACCACCCCAAATATATTTTCTAGTGTTCCATCCATATGCATGACTCCCTTAGTCATTTCTTCATATTTCAAACCCAGCTTGTTGGTTATGCATTTGGGCATTACCGAGGTGTTTGCTTCACTTTCAACGATGCAATTATGCACCAAGAAATATCTTATGACCAAGGACACATAAAAAGGGGAACCTTTTTCTTCTTTTTTGACCTAATTTGAGGTGGAAGGCTGTCCATTCATCATCAAAACATTATCAGCTTTTGTTGGTACAGCTTGTTCATCTAGCTCATGCAATTCATTTTGTAGCATGTCCTTTTGCCCTAGTATTGATAGTGAATCCCATAAGGAGATGTTCATGTGCAGTTTCTTCATCTAGTCAACCACATTGACTTGAGGGTTGCCTTCTTTCAAATTTTCTTTGGAGTTATTTATAGCCTGAGGTGTAGGCTGAAGAGATGAAGGTACAATTGGTGGTTTGAAGTTTGGGACATTTTGGTTTATATGCAATGAAGAAGGTATTATTGATGCTTGGATAGCAGCCTGAGCTTCTTCCATTGCTTTCCTTTTGAATCTTGTATTGGTTGTGACACAGTCACCCTGATTATTTGCAATACCCATGTAATTGACTGCATAGAACTCACATTCTAGGTGGTTCATGAGAGTAGAATCAGGATGTTGCATTGAAGCCTCAAAACCTTGGAATTGGGTACCTACCTAATTTTCTTGTACATTTGGGTAGTGACCCATCATTTCATTTATATAAATAGCCTACTCTTGACCATATCCCATGGTTGAACAACTTGGTTATTCTTGCACCAGATTATTTTGAATGGGCACCATAGCCTTAGATGATGAAGGGGCGCCTAGATTATAGCCTTGAAAGGGTCTGGTCTATGCAAACTAACCCTATCCTTGATTTTAATTTTGGAAAGGGGGTCTATTTGTTTGACCATACTATTGGTATCCTTGGTTTGGTCAGTTACTTTGAGCTTGCTACCTTTTAATAACCACTAATTCATGTGTCATATTTTGCAATAGACTCTTGACTTCATGAAGTTCATTAGATGGAGTAGTAATTGGATTTTCTACACTAGGTAGAAGAGCTAAGGTGGGATTAGCAGTCTAAATTGGAGGTAGCATTTTAGGTAAAAGTGGCATATAAGGTCTAGGAGCTATTTTCCCAGCCTGTACTAGGCAATTCTCAGTCGCTATAGCTATGTCATAGGTGGTAGGCAACACATGTCCTCCCATGGATTATATCATAATAGTGATATTGATGTTCAATGTTCTTAAGTAATACAAGAAAGCATAGCTAGGAGTCAGTCTTACTAGAATGGGGATTCTATCCCATGTCTTCTGAAATTGAGTGTTGAAATCTTGCATGTATTCATGTGGAGCTCTTTTCATTGTAGTCAGTTGCTCGACAAGTGAGAGGTGGTCGCTCTTCTCCCCAAAATGGTCCATCAAGTGAGTGCCCAATTCATTCCAAGAATTGACTAAATTAATGGTTAAAGTCCCATACAATGTCAGCAATCTAATTACAATATTCTCCTCAGTGACATTGTGAATATTATAGAGGTTAGCAATATTTTTGATGTGTTTAATAACTATAATGGGCCCCTCTCCATCAAAGGGAAGCACACTTCTGAGGACTACTCCTAGAATTGGGTCATAACATTTGAGATTCAAAGGACTCTGACCACAAAAATTCACAAAGGGTAATGCCATAGCTAAGACAAGATGTAACCACGGCCTTCTTGCATAGGTGTTCTTTATAGCAAGTTTAGGAAAGTGGTTTGTTGAATAAGGATGGGTCTCTCTCAAACCTTAGTCACTTTGCTGAGTTTAAAGGTAATTCAATGAATTTGAAAGGGACACCCTTAGAAGCAGACCATGTGGTGATTTTAGGCATAGTAAGTCAGATTGGTCTTTGATTAGAAACTAAATCTCTTACCAGTGGAGTCACTAGATGCTGAAAATAGTTGATTTTGCTGTAATAAGACCAGCATCAATCCTAAAAATTTACTGAGTGTAAAAAATTGAGTCCCACTACGCATGCCAAAAACTATTGACACAGTGGATTGCACCCTTGATAGGAAGCTAAGCTCTTGTCTTCCACACGTCAAAATGGAAACTCCCCTCTTACCTGTGGGCAAGGAAAAACTGGGGGGAGAGTCTCTAGATAAGGGCTAGCTCTTTTTGATGCATATGAGTTATTCCAATAAGTGCTAACACACACACACACACACACACACAATGGGGGGATGAAAAGGGAGGAGGATTATAGGAAAACGAAACCTAATCTAAGAGGGTGATGCACCAAATAAATTCAACCTACTCACACTCACACTTTGAACCATAAAAACACATACATACACTTTAACTAGTAAAAGGACCAAGTTGAAGGAAGCTTAACAGTGAGGCTTTAATGGAACAGATAGAAAAAAGGACTTACCATAGGCACTGTAAGAAAAGCACACTATCTAGTAACCTCCTTCTACCTCTGTGCTCTAGGTACAACTCTTCCTATCACCTACAGGAATGGCACCTTTTAGATACCAAATGTGTTGGTGTCAACCTTGTGAAAGCATTTTGAAGTAATGACTAAACACAAGACTTAACACTCAGACACATTCAAAGATATCTAATCATAATAGACATAAAAATGCATTCTTTATTGATTCTAGGTGAAAATTTCTAGGGCTTCACCTTACAATGTGAAAGATAGATCCTTTTAAAATGAGAAGTTACAATATATACAGAGAAGAGGGAATGATAACACCTTCTTTGAGAAAGACTTTTGGCACCCTTTAACAAGTGGCCCATGCGTGTCCCAAGGGCATTGGGAAGAGGAAGCTGTTAAAATATAAATGTTATGTCAGTTTTGATTCTAAATTTAGGCATTTAAAAACATAGGTCACACTATTTCTCTATAACCAAGACTACCCCTTAAAGGCACCCACATGGTTTGTCTACTCATAAATACAAAATGGAGAAAAAATGGGTCGTGTCATTCACTATTTGTGTCCCATTTATGACCACTTGGCAAGCACTATTCCAACCACTGGAATAATTCCCTGAGTTGATGACTTCCTTCACCACTTGGACTATTTTGTCTATTTCTACACTTGTTTTTTTTGTCTTTTCTTTGCCTTGTCTCTTCTAGCTACCTTTGGCCCTCAGGGGTATATCTTCTCATCCTTGCTAGCTCCTTGGACTCTTTTATTAGTAGGTCACTGAGTTCATTCTCAACTTTTTTCCTATTCCATCATTGTATTCTTGGTTTTTCCATTTGTTGGCTTTTGTCTCTTTGTCTCTTTATTCTTTAGCTCTTTTCTGGTTAGCACTCAAGAATTCAAAGATCAAACAACTATTTCTCTACTATAAAAATGATGTTCATGGGCCTGTCACCATTTGAAAAAATAATGGCTAGTCTATTTCCTTGAAGTTGATGGCTTCGGAGACGTCACCATCTTTGGCAATTCTTATGGTCTTTTCTCTTTGGCCTTTTGTCACTCCCTTACCTTCAGGCTTTGCTTTGGACCCTCCTGAAGGGGAGGTGTCCCTTTAGCTTTGGAGAAGTGCCCTTCATTTAGTAGTCGAGAGTCCCCCATAAGGGCACCTACCTTTTGGGGTCCTTCGATGGCCTTTTTCTCTTCGACTAATTCCCCATGGACATTTTCCTGTGGACCTTTTCCCATAGACAAAAAGTCTGTAAGAATTGTTTCAAGCACTTGCCTTTGACCCTTCAAAAATTTTCTTGGGCTTTTCCTCCTATGGCCTTCCTCCATATTTCTTTGGGCTTTTTGTCTAAAGGAATTCCTTTAGACAAAAAGTCTGAAGAAATTGTTCTCGCCTTTGCCTTGGTCTTTTTACTTGTTCATTTGATGAGATCTTTATTCGTAGCCCTTCTAAATTTATTCAGACTTTTTATTTGAAGGAATTCCTTCAGACAAAAGTCTATAGAAATTATTCTTCATCCTTGTCTTTTGACTGCCTTCAAAAGTGCCCCTCGGGAAAGTTAAAAATGACCCTTTCAAAGGGTGCCTCCTTTGCCTTAAACAAAAGTCTGAATGAAACTTACCTTTTGGCTTTTTCTCTATGGCCTCCTTGGAAGTGTTCCCTACCCTCCACAAGGGCTCTTGAGTCTGGAACTGCCCTCTGGAAGGGCATTTGAAATGGTCCTTTTTGTGCCTAAGTGTCAGGGACTCGTCTCTTTGAAACAACCCATTGAACCAAATGTTGAATGAAGGCATTGAACTAACTGTTGAACTGAGCCATTGAAACAAGCCATTGAAGAAAAATGATGAACCAGGCACTTGAATCAAACTAACTGAACTAGACTCTTGAAACAAAAACTTGTCCATTTTGCACCTAAGTGTTGGGAACCCATTTATTCTCTATAGAGTCTGTAGAAAAAATACCTATGGAGTCCATAGAAATTCACCCATAGAGTTCATAGAAATGGACCTACAAAGTCCATATAAATTCTTGTGGAGTCTGTAGAAGATCCTATGGAGTCTATAGAAATGGACCTACTGAGTTCGTAGAAATTCTTGTGGAGTCCATAGAAAATCCTGTGGAGTCCATAGAAAATTCCAAACTTGTGTAAAATTAAAAAACAAAAATGGCTCAATATAGTAGGGAAGGAAGGGGACTGATTTTGGACTATTGGACCAAAAATGGTTAATAGTATTCAACTAACAATCTTAGCAATACTTTGTTATATCAGGATCATGACCAATTATGGATCCATTGAACCTAACTAAGGGATATCTTATTACACAATGACAAAGGATAGGTTTCTAATGCCTCTTGTCAAATTTCATCATATAATAACCCTATATATGTATTATAATGTAATAAATGAAACCTAGCTAATATACTAAACTAACATACAAGCTAATCTAATAACTAAACATATAAGCTAATCTACTATTCACCAAATCTTGTGACACAAATGGGGAAGATAATAAGTAATAAAATATAATTCTATTCAAAATAAATATAAAAGTAATCTAATCAAGGGGAAACACAATTCAATCCATTAGTTCTAAAACATCAACTTAACCAAAATATGAAGGGCTAGGAGTATACTTACCTTGTTTAATTGAACCAATCATGCCTCTATCTCTCCCTTAACCAATGGTGATTTTCAAGAGGTTATTTTATTATAAAGATCACAAATATATAGTAAATATAGGCTAAAATAATTCTCCTATACAACCAATATCTCCACAAGAGAAGTGTTAATACACCAAGGCAAAAACTTAAGAAATGAAACCTCCAAATGGTAGTATAATCAGATTTGTGATTTATAATGATGCACAATTGAATGATACTTTATAAATGAAGCTAAGGGGGTATTTATAGCTAAGGATTGACCTTAAACCTATCAAGAATTTATATGACAAGGTCATCTAGGTCAACCTTTTTTGATAATAAATAAATCCATTAAGCCTCACACTAGATTGCATTGGGTTGATACAGTTTTGTAACATGTGCTAAATTCTCAACAAGGTTGATTGGGTTGGCATAGTAGGAAAAATTAGTAAATTTGGTGTTTGCTTATGTAGGGTCTATTTTGGATGATGAATTTCATAAGGAAGTGTATAAATGGGTTTTTATTACTCAGAGAATTAGAAAATAATATCTTGTAGTGGTTTTAGGTAATGATATAGGGGCCACAAATCATATGAAGCACCAAAGGTCTGCCAATTCTTTTCCTGGTGCACCCTTTAAGGCATGCACTTAGAGATATTGAGACTTAGCAAGTTCCTAAAAGAGAGAAAGTAAATGATAAAGTTTTTAAAAATATTGTGTGTATACCTATGCTACACTCAAATATCATCACATGTCATGTAGTTATGACACATGATTATGCTTTAGGAAAGAAAATAACAACACACAAAAGCTAAAGTAATAAATCAAATTAAATATTGGGAAATAAATCAAAGTAAATTATTGACAAACACATACATTCAATTACCTTATAGAAAAAATTCTATGTGAGAAGAAAATAGAGGCATCTAATGTATATAACATTAGGCAAACCTAAAAAATAAGATAAATTTTGATTTTTTTGCAAAAATATGATTTAAATATAGAAATGTTATCTACATTGTCAAAATTCTATAACTTTTTATGGTTTTGTTATGATGTTAATGTGCACCCTTAGAGAGATTTATTAAAGATATATCCCATTAAGTCATAATATTGGGACAACCCCAGGATGTGGGTAACCTATTTTGGGGTTAAACATCAGAAGTAGGTTGCCTACCTATTTTATGCTCACCTAAACTAATTCTAAACTAATGATTTATAGAGAAATTTTTTAGAAATGAGATAAGGGTTCCTAATAAATTTAACCAGGTAATGCACCAAAACTAAAAGGGAAACTCTCATAATCTTGAACCCACACTAGAATAGCAGAACATAATTGATCCAGGCAACAATTCGGGTGATGGGTCCACCCCAATTGATGACGGAACTTCTGGGAGCCATAAATTTTGCACCGTAGATCCAATTGACTCACCATTTGAACCATTGGAAAGATAATAATGAGGGTAATTTCATGAGATGGTATATAGATTTTCTAAATGAATTTTGACTCCTAAAAATCCAATAGAAGTTTCCTAAATTTTAATTTTAGTAGTGCAGTCTAAAAATAGTAATTCCTCAAATTTTGTATTGTTGTAAATCATGGAAGTCAAACCACTCAATATCCCTTGAGATTGGTGACCTTCCACATCCTCTTCCCACCTTATAAACATGTAAAAATTAATATGTAACCCGAAATGGAAAAGAGACATCTCTTCTCAGAGATGAGCATATGTTTGGGTCTGCAAATTTTTAACAATAAGACATCTCTTCTCAGAGATAACATTATCTAAATTGTCTTGTTCTATTTTTTTTTTAATTATATTTCAACCAAATATTTCATGTTTTGGATCAATAATACTAGCTCACATAACCTCAAGATCAAGCTACTTTCAAAAGTATTTCATAGAAGAGGTTCAAAGTAGAAAACTAATCTAGACCTATAAGCAGTATTAAAAACTCCCTAAACAAAGTCAAAAAGGAGGATAATGGATTGGGAAGATTCTCCTTCACACAATACCATCATACACAACACACCAAACATATACTTAAGGCATGAGATGGGTAAAGAAAGTCCTTATTTCATCAAGAGGTAGTTCTTACAAATGGTTGACAAGGTCAAGCCTAATCAAGAGAAGCATAGTCTATAATATCTCTTAGAGTATTCCTATCTCCCATAAAGATAAAAAGTATAAAATATAAGAACCTTTGAAAAGGATAAGAGAATGGGATAATATAGGAAAATAGGATAAGAGAGAAGAGGGAACATGTTTCAATAAAAAATAATGATCTATCAGCTTTCAAGGGAATGTTACACCATCCCTTGGTCTAATCAGGATGTAATCTATCATGAATAAGATAATCTTTCTTTTTCCCAATATCCTCTGAGTAATATACTAGAAGATAAGAGTTTTTCCAAAGATGGTGAGTCATGATTATATTTATGAAAGGGACCATTAGGCACTCTAAAAATATATTAAACTCTTAGGCTACTTCTCCAAAGAATAGATCTCTATCATTGATCTTCACGTCATTTTCTACTTAGCTACTTATGTATAAGGATAAAATACTCTTATCTATAAACCTAAATAAGCCTTGGTTATTGTATATTAGGTGGTTATCTATCAAGAGCATGACTTGGTATGTTCTTTCATTGATTACACATAGTTATACCTTTCTTTAAAACTTGGACCTGGATCAACTATAGATGAAAACCAATCTAAGATCATTGGTTTTTCTATAGTGTATATAGATGGTACTCTACTTGATGCTTGGTCCATTTTATAATAATTTTCCCCCATTTTGGCCTATATTAGGTCTAAAAGAACTATTTTAACTCTATAGAGGTCTACTGGCAATGCTTGGTCCTTATTGCTTATCCTGGTTTAACCTAGGTTAAGATCAAGCTCAATTCCATATATTTTATACTAGCTTAGGTACATTTATTTACTTTGCCTAATTCAAACTACCCCATTGACCTTAGTCAAAAATATCCCATCTCAGTCTTTTATTCATTTTTGTTGGCAAACTGAATTAGGCTCTATTAACTTTAACCCTCACTCACACCATCAGATCTCCTTTGACAAGTTGAACACATGTCATTATATCTTCTACCTAAGATAACATGTTATTGATACTTATCACCCACATGTTTGGTCCTTGGATCTACTCATTAGTCTATATTCTCCTATGCTTACACCATATGGTAGCTCCTTATCTCATTAACTCTTTTGACTTGGTTACATGTTAGATCTAAATCCATGATTGAACATGAGCCATTGATATGTCTGGGTCCATTAAACTATTAGTCACCACTCACCATTGGATTGTCTATAAGATTTAATATTGATCATTGATCCTATTTTTGAATTCAAATAACTAATTTGTGAGGCCCAAATTTGACATTTATATCAACATATTTGACATCAATACAAATGTATTTGAAATCTACATGACCATCACAAGGATATTTGAACTTCAATAGTTATTTCTTGGGGCTTGAATTTGATGTTCATGCACCTATCAATTGATGTCTATGATAACATCAGTGATATCCAAATGTTCATCGATATTTAGACTCCAATAGATGGTTTCTAAGATTTACATTGATGTTTGTGTACCTATCACCACCCTACGGGATCAAATTTACGAAAATAATTTATCAAAAATAATTCATCTGTAGGCTATCTTAGACAATTTATCCAAAAAAAATTGGTCTTTGAGGAAATTATTGTGGAAAATTTTACTCAAAAGAATTCATCTCTTGGTCTTTAGAAAGAGTGTCTCAAACAATTTATCTGAAAGAAATATGTCCTTGGGGAAATTATCTAGCACAATTTTCCTACGAGATTTATGTACTTAGTATTTTTATGTGGATAAAATGTCTGAAAGAATTTGGTCTTTGGGAAAATTATCATGGTACATTTTTCCTAAAATAAATACATGCCTTAGCTAAATCTTGGAAACAATTTTCTTGAAATAAATTATTCCCTTATACCATTTTTTAGAGCTTTTATCAAGGACACTTTCCATAAAAAATTGCCTTTCGGCCTTTTCAAAATGGCCCTTTACCCATCAAAATTACCCTTCAAGATTTCTAAAAATGCCCTTTAGAACTTTTGAAAGTGTCCTTCAAATTTTTGTATCGATCACTTTCATAAAAAATGACCCTTCAAGATTTTTGTATCAAGACACTTTACTAAAGAATGACCCTTTAGTAAAATTGTTCAGATAATTTTCCCAAAAAAATGACCCTTTAGAATTTTTATTTTTGATAAAATATCTGAAACAATTCTTAATACTCAACCAAAAAACCCCAAAATAAATCCCCTAAAAGAATTCCAACACTTAGCCAAATAAAGTGGATCAATTTCTCTAAGGGAATTATGCCTTTACTTTTGTTATGAAGTTTATGTAGAAAAATTCTCTGAAGGAATTTTTAATGCTCTAACACTTAGCTAAAATTTTAATTATTTCTTACGTATAAACTTAGGATTTTTTGAACCTATTCTTGTAACTTTTTAGCACCATGAAAACTTGCTTGGATCCTCCCCATTTTGCATTATTGGACACATTTATAATTCTTTGATCCACTACTTCATCAAACCATGCAATAGCTTCATATGTGGGCCAAAAATGGGCAACATCTTTAGTGACTCATAGGGGTTACATGCATGTCTATGCAAGAGAACCCAAACACTATTTCCTTATCTAGTCCATTGGGCATGGAGTCATAAGTCTCTATAACTGAGCTGGTCTAAAATATGATACAAGGTTGACCCTTTTTGGAATTTCCTCTTGAAGCAACAAGGACCAAAAAACAAAGGTAAATGCATGCAGGCACTTTTAGGAAAGAAATAACTAACCTATTGAACAAATGTGCCCAAAGGCAATTAGAGAAAAGCATAAAAATTAATCTAATATTTATAAGACCTTTTCAAAATTGGTCCTTATGGATCAAAAGTAAAACTTATAGTATCATCCACTTGTAACAAACTAAGATGAAAATGCATTGCCTTGAAGGTACCAAAATTGGTGAATCAGGTAGTTTGATGGCCAATCCTTTCAATGTGGTCTCTAATAGATGAAATGGATTAAACATTTATCCAATGTAGACATATTAATCCAAGTCTTCCAAGATTAGTTCATGTTAGATTGTAGGAGCACTTGCTTTATGTTGGTCTCCACTCTTGAGAAAGTCTTTCATGAAGACTTCATTCAGGCTCTTGGGAGCAACTACATTTAGTTTAATAAATGGTTCAAAAATACCATTTTATTCCACATTTTCTTTGTGTAAATCAAGATTTATAACATTTAGATCAGCATGTTCATGGCTTTTTATAAGAAAAACATGTCCCTTATCCTCTTCAAATCTTTGGCTATGGCATTAAACTGCTACCATAACTCTTAATGCTCTTCACTGGTATGCTCATCAAATTGAATCATTTGAGCATTTGAGATGTCCCCTTCATCAACCTTACTCAAGATTTCATCTTACTTTTCAACTACAAATAAAGGTTGATTTGACCATCCAAGGTCTAAAACATCATATTTGTCTTGCTCAATATTTGATTTGATTTCTTCTAGCTCCACCATATTAGGGCTATCCTTAACTAACACCTCATCTTGAAGTGGACCAAATTCTAACACTTGGTTTTTATCCTCTTCATCATTTATGTAGAATGGACCTTCATTAGTCCATTTAGGGTTTACCCCATGTTTAACTTTTAAATTGTCCTCTTCAGGCAAGTTTATAAAATTAAGATTATTTAATTCACTCAATAAATTTGAGAACAAATGTTGTCATTGATCTTCTATATTATTTGAGCTGATCTTGACCTCCACACTAGGTTCATGAAAGTTATCCTCTTTTTTCTCATTAGGCTCCTACAACTTGAAAGTTGAAATATTCTCTTCCCTATGAATTGGGCTACCTATCATGATTTACTCATCATATATACCAACACTAGCCTCTTCAGGCTCACCTATGACTACAAACTCCTCCTCTATCCTTTATACAACATGTTCTTTATCCAAGAGGGAGTTGGTGGGAAGGTGAAGAAGTTCACCTTACTTGTATCTTATGAGAGTATCCTTCTAGTTAGATACTTTGAATGCTCTTTTAGGTGGTTCTTGAATCAAGGAGAAAGAGTCTTAGAACTCTTGTACACCAAGCTCATTAAGTTGAGATATGGTTTCTTGATTCATTTCATGCATAGCTAACCCTTCCTCTACCAGGACTAGTTCTTGGACTGCCTTAGCTAACACCTCCATTTCCTTCTTTGTGCCCTCTTTGATTTATTTCCACAAGGGGATTGTGTGAGATTTGGACACCTTCTCCTTTTAATTAATGGGTGTGGGAGAGGATGGTTTCACAAGAGAAGGTATGAAATATTTAGGGTCATAAGAGAGGATCCAAGATGGAATATCTTCATGCTCTTGAGTGAAAATGGGCATAGGGGTAGGAGAGGGCAAACTAATTGGCCTAGGCTTGACATACTCTTTCTCCCATTTCTCAAACACTTATTCAATAAATGATACCCACCTTTTTAGCTCTTGATTCTCAACATGTGGGTATTTAGTTTCTTTAATGGATGCCCATACATTCCATAATTCTTACAAGAAGATATTTATCCTCTCCATGGTGTGAATAGGGAATTCTTGTCCAAGCTTGACCCCCTCCTTGATTTTCATGATTATTCTTCCTTGGTCTAATATTTCCTCTCTAAGTTTTGACAAGGATAGACTTTGACAAGGTTGATTAGGGGGTTGATCAGGAGCTCTTGAAGGCTGAGCTTGAGGCTCTTAGAGGGGAGAGAGCACATGAGGCTGGTCTAAATGAGCCTACTACTCTTCATAAGATATTAACATATTGTCTACATTTTGGACCATGCTTCTTATCATTGATATGTCCTCATTCTTATAAGATCACCATTGTTTACTTTCAAAATTGACCATCTTCTCTTCACTAACTTAAGATCACTCCTTACCTTTTATAGAGCATTGATAGGGATGACTAGAGAAAACTCCAAACCCTTACCAATCTCCATTATCATCTTAATATAAAATACTAATGCTTTCTTTAGCCCTATCAAGGATGTAATAGGGAAAGCTTGGTCTTGATAAGGGGAACTAGAGGACTAATTTGAAAGAAAATGAGGCTAACCTTGGTCATATGTAGGGGTATAAGGAGGACAACGGACATGATAGGGTTGATAGGTTTTTTGAGGGCAACTTGGGGGGAACACATAAACATTATTTACCTATTAATTATGATGTTGAGGTAGAGGATAAGCATATTGATCAAAAGATGACTGATTGTATAGACCAGATTATGATGATTAGGCACTTAGTTAGGCTATTTAACCATCTGATAGATGCTTAAATTCACCATTGATGTTTGTAGATTGCCTCCCAAAGATAATATGTAAAATAACAACACCAAAAATCCTTCCACTATTTTAGACCTTAGTCCTACCAAGTGTGCCAGAAACTATTATGACAATAATTTTTATCTTTAGAGAGGGTTCTTTAGGATCTTTCCCATTAAATCACAATAATAAGACAACCCTAGGTCATGGGTAACCTATGTTGGGGTCAAGCCTCTAGAGTATGATATCTTCCTCTTTGATGTTCACCTAAACTAATGCTAAGTTAATGCTTCATAGGGAAAAGGGTTAAAAAGGGGATAAGGGTTCTTAAGAAAGTAGACCAAGTGATGAACCAAACTTAGAAGGGACACTCACATAAACTTAAACTCACACTAGATCAACTTAAGACAATATTATCTCACACAACCTTAAGATCAAGCTACTTGTATACGTATTTTATAGAAGAGATTCATAGTAGAATACTAATTTAGACTTTCAAGCAACATTGAAAAATACCTAAATAAGGTTAGAAAGGATGAAAATGAATGAGGAAGATTCTCCTTCACACAATTACATCATACACAACTCAACAAACACAAACTTAGGGCAAGACATAATTAAAACTAGTCCTTATTACATAAATAAGTAGTTATTACAAATACTTGATAGGGTTGAGCCTAATCAAGAGGAACATACTTTACAGTATCTCTCAAAATATTCTTGTCTCCTAGAAATATAAAAAGTTTAAAATCTCAAAACCTTTACAAAGGAGAAGAAAATGGGATAATATAGGAAAATGGGAGAAGAGAGAACATGTTTCGAGAACAATTAGTTTACTACTAACTTTCAAGGGAATGCTCTACCATGCTTTGGTCCTATCAGGATGTAATCTATCATGAACAAGATAGTCTTTATTTTTACCAATATCCTTTGAGTGATATAATAGAAGATAAGAGTTTTTCCAAATATGGTGACTCATGATCTTGTTTATAAAAGAGACCCTTGGGCATTCTAAAAATATATTAACTCTTTAGATTGATTCTCCAACAACCAAATCTCTATCATTGATATTCACACCTTCTTCTACTTGAATACTTATGTATATGGAAAAAATCCTCATATATATAAACTTGACTGAGCCTTGGCTATTCTAATTTTGGTGGTAATCTATTAGGATCATGGCTGGAGATGTTCCTTCATTAACTACACATAGTTGTCCCTTAATCTAAAACCTGGACCTAGATCAACTATAGATGAAAATCAATCTAAGATATTTGGTTTTCCTATAGTCTATATAAATGGTACTCTGCTTGATGCCTGGTCCTTTTTATAATAATTTACCCCATTTTGGCCTATAGTAGGTCTACAACACCTATTTAACCTCTATGGATCTCTACTAGTAATGCTTGGTCCTTATTGTTTATCCTAGTTCAACTCAGGTCAAGCTTAAGCTAGATTCCATGTATTTTCCACCATCCATTCATTTGCTTTGTCTAAGTCAAATTGTCCCATCGATCCTAGTTAAAAATATCCTAGCTCGATCCTTTATTCATTAGTTATTAATAAACTAACTTGAGCTCCATTCACTTGAATCATTTTTCACACCATCGAATCTCCTTTGATAGGTTAAATACATATCGTTAGATCTTCTACCTAGGCTAATGCATTGTTGACACTTGGCACCCATGTGTTTGGTCCTTAGATCTTCTCATTAGTATATCTACTCTTGCACTTAGACCACATGGTATTTCCTTGGCTCATTAAATCTTTTAACTTTCTCATGTTCTATTAGATCTAAATCCATAAATGAACATGAGCCAGTGATCTACCTAGGCCCATTAAAATATCAATCACTGCTCATTGTTGCATTATCTATATGATTGAATGTTGATCATTGATCCTATTTTTTGAATCCCAATGGCTACTTCATGAGTCCCAACTTGATGTCTACATGAACATATTTTATGTCTACACAAATGTATTTGACATATATGTAACCATCGCTCAGATATTTGAAAATAAATGGGATTGGATAGGCTAATGTAGTTAGAAACGAATAGGTTAATAAAGGTGGATGATTACGTATAAATGGGTAAAAAATAACCACATAAAATAAATGATATAGTTTGTAGATAGTTATCTGAATTTGTATAATGAGGCCAATCTAGTTTTAAAATATTTAGGGGGCCAACTACATACAATTTGGTCAATGCATTATTGTTTATAGATGGCTGATGTAGTTTAAATGAGTGGCTGGATATGTATGAAGTGGTCGATGTAGTAGACTTAACTAGTTGATGTAGTATCTCATGGCCAACATAGTAATGTTGGGTGGCCTACATTATATGAAGTGGAAATTTATCATGATTTATAATAATAGTCAACATAATTAAAATACCTAGCCAACTTAGTATAAAATTAGTATGTGGTTGAAATAGTTAGTTATTTCGTGATTTAGTATAACAATTAGGTTTTATTTGACATAGTTAATTATGTGGATGATGTATTGTAAAATGTAAACAAATTTTCAAAATAGATTGATAGAGTAGTTAATTTATATGTATCATTAAATTTTTATGATTTATTATGATTATTATTATATATGGAGAACTAATACTTTGTTATTTGATATTTTATAGAGGAGATAGAGGCTCTAGAATTTATTAGATGCCATGTGGTTACCCAATTTATCAAAGAGACTAGCATCTGATGATTACACATGTTTGGTGGCATTGGTATGCATAGGGATTATGTACATGTCTGATATCCCACTGAGTGTTGACTTAATTAACATTTTCTTAGGGATATGTAAGGGACTAAAGAACAATTTCAAATGGGTGGTGGATGGGGATACTATTAAGCTGGATATCACACTAGAGGATGTTCGTGTTATTATAGGACTTTCTATTATAGGCACCTTATTATTTATGATGCCCTTGATACGGATCTATATAGATGAGCCCTATACCTATGGATGACTGGTTTGGAGAGGTATTTTTATGGTTTATGAGTGAGTCTATTTGATTTTTATGTATCAACCATTTCAAATATCTAGAAGGAAATTATTGGCCTTGTGATATCTCATGTGATCTATCACAAGTTAGATGACAAGGTGCCACTTTACATGGTTACTTTGTGTCTATGTATACTAGAGCAAGGTACTATATATGACCTAGGGTTAATTATTTGGGTAAAATTGGTGCATGATATGCATAATATTATTTCTCATGGGAAAATTAATATGGATGCCATGATCTTAGAAGTTGGATTTATGAGATATTTCTTATATATCAACCAACTAGATGCCCCCATGTTATAGATGATAGTTTGCCTCATGTTTTGAGATAGTAGGGGGACCATGTATTATGGGTTGTACCTCATATCCCAACATTTTGGATTGTGACATGAGGATATGTTATTTGATATCCATATACATGTATTTTATGTAATTGACCTGCATGACCAATTGTTTCTCATAGACTGACCCATGTTCAAATTACTAGACATTATACTTGGTGGGTAGAGCCACATCTTATTTCTCACCTAATTGGTTAGCTAGGGTTTTCACCTACATCAACACCATTAATAGTTCCCAAATATTGGATATGGCATGTGAGGGATCATAGGGGTAGTAGATGTGTATGGGTGCTTGTAGATATACCTATTATTTGACCATATTGATATCTACCTTGGATGGGATGACGATGATGATATTAGAGAGGTTAGAGTGGTTAAGGAAGAGGTAATGGTTATGGAAGAGGATGTGAAGATGGTGATCATTATACCACAATAGGTTTTACATTTACCACCATGGGTACCATGATGATGAGACATCAATAGGTGTATATGTAGGTGGAGGTATAAGAGGAGGTAGATCCATAAGTAGACATAACTGATTAGGGAAATCTTATTACACAATGTTCATAGAGTTAGTCTATAGAGAGATAGATTTTAATTGGATGGTAACATGATTGTTTTCTCCAGCTTGGTTTTACATCACCTCAAAGGCATACTCTACTGGAGGACTTGGTGGATGTGTCGATGGTGATACTATTGTTGGTAAGTGTTTTGTGTTTTGTTATCTAGTTGATGTTTTATTAAGCTCTATGGTTTTATATTTATTTTTTGGAGATATATATGCAATATCTAATGTCATTTGGTTTTATGTTTTTTATATACTTTAGTGGAGTTTAGATGGTCTATAATAGTGTGGATAACACCTCATGATATTTTGGATGATGTGTTTATTATATCATGATACTACTGATATGGTTCATCCTATTGTTACCTCTTTCCCATCATATGTTGGTTTTTATTGATCAAAGAGGTAGCATGAGAGATGTAGAGATGAGGAGATACATCAAAATTACCACTAGGAATGGGTGATGGGGAGTTTTCGGCTTGGTAGATATTGGTCAAGGAGAGGGTTACCCATATGAAGACATCAAGAGAGTTGGGACATGTTTAGGTCAAGGTTTTCAATCTATAGGGATAATTAGAGGGATTTCATTCACACACAAAGTCACTATAGCATAATATTCTGAGGGGATATTCCCAGGCTTTGATGGGTAGTGTGGCTTATCCACTAGATGGACAGGGTGGACCACAACCATGGTGTTGTTATTGAATTATGCTTATTGCGTGTTGTTATATGGCATGAAACATTTTATCTATTGATATATAAAGCTATTGTTTATTTATTATGACTCATGGATGTTTAGGATGTCATAGATTTATGTATTTTCCCTTTACCACATGTATTTAATTTATAAAATATGCTTATGAGAAATTGTATGATGTATTTTTCATTCTTTTCTACTAGTTGTGAACAAATGCTAGTTAAAAACCAATGAAAAAGGAAATAAATGTAAAAATTTAGAAATGTAATGTGTATTAAATCTCATGTAAAAATATAAATATAAAACACACTAAATCATGTAATACATAAGAGAATTGAAATGATAAAATGTCACACATAATACATACTAAATCAAGTTGGGGAGTATGTAATACTTAAATAATTTACAAAAAGTAAAATGCAATGTAAAACACACTAAATCAAGTTGGGAAACATAATTAAATGTCAAAAATGGAATGAAAAGTAAGACACACTAATCATATTGAGAAGCACATGGAATGTATTAAGTAAAAAGATTGTCAAAGTCAATAAGTATAGTTATTTTTATGACTAATCATGGTATGATTTTTTTATTATAATTTATGAGGAAAACCTAGTGTTATCTAAGGTCTTACACTGTAACTCAAAAAGGTTAAACCAATGAGGTAAATGTTTATAATGGGAAGTGGTTTTATGGATGATAAGAATATGTTTGTGAGGAAGGCCTAGTCATATCCAAGGTCTTACATTAAAAAATTACAAAGGAGAAAACCAAAGGGCTATGATCAGCTAACAAAAAATATTCATCAAGGAGGATTACTTGGAATGTTGTAATAAAATAGGAAATGGAGAAATTGTGACATAGGTGTTTAGAATAAACCTTAGTAGTCATGAGGCATACTAAGTAAATAGGTAAATGATAAAAATTTAGTAGATGTCAAATTCAAAAAATATTTATTTGCAATAAACACAAAAATTTGTGGGAAAATAAGTGTAGTACTAAGATAATCTCATGAAGGTCATATATATAGGAAAAATTAAAATGAACCTCCCTTCCCAAAATGTGTTCCTTGTTCCTCAAGACCCCTTACAAAGTTATTGGTCAACTATGAATATTATGTACTTGTGTGAGAAATTAGGTAGCATTAGAGATAATTTTGAAATATTCTACCTTAGTCTACTAACCTACCACATCCCAATGGACCTCAGTGCTATCACGAGGACAGTTGTGGAGTTTGAGCTTGGATTAGGAATAAGAGATGTGTTGAGATATGAATCACATATTTTGGCATGATTTTGACTTTTTAATGTTTATTTTTGCCTTTTATAATTTCCTTTTGTTTAATATTATTTGTATTTTAACTTTTTATGGGTTTTATTTATTCCTACTCCATATAGATTTTTAATAACCAAACATGAGTTATAAAAGTGACAAACAAAATAAGTTGTAGGAATTGGTTATAAGATACACAATACCTAGATATTTTATCATGTTATTAAATAATTATGCTTGCCTATAAACTAGTATGTGATCTCAATACTAATTGTATATGTACTTACTATGAAGGTAAAATAAGGGAAAAATAGAGATCAAAGAGATTTATGGATATCATGATACATTGATAAATATGCTTGTTAATTGATCATATGGTAAAAATAAGATGTTAAAGGGGTGTGAATTTAAAACCATGTCATAATAATTATTATCCTAGTTTTAGATAAAATGACACAACAAGCATAAAAGAGAAGTCCACATAAATATAATAAGATATAAATTAATGACAATAAATTTAATCCATGAAACATAAAATTAATCCATGAAAATGAAATTAACCCATAAGTCTTTTTTAAATGATAAGTGAAATATAATATCCATATATGCTCATAAACCATATCCAAATCATGTTGTAATATAATGAAAAATGTGAGAATATACCATGAAGTGTTCAAAAATACTAATAAATCTCATGGAAAATATCATCCATAACATCTGATATGTCCTTGTGTAGCTAAATTTTGATGTTAGTTAGAGTCTCATCAATCTTCAAAGAAATTCATGAAAAACTTCCTGACATATCATCTCTATAGAGAAATTAGGTATTATATAAGAATAATGATGTTCATGATGATCTCTTTCATGGGATAATCAATATGAGGAATTTATTTCAAAATATGATGAGTATGTTGAGATCTATGAGAAGATGTAGGCTATGAAGAAGGTGGAAACTTTATTCATGAATGCCCTATAGAATGAGGCTAAGCTAGTCAAGGCATAGGTTGTGGAAAGTCATAAAAGTGTTTTTGAATCACTCAAAATATATCTATATGGTGTGTATTACACTAATGAAATATATAATATACTTCCCCATATTAGGTATTTATTCTAGCAGTATCTTAAGAGGTATTAAGATCTTGTTTGTAGACTATGCCTTCTCTAGATGGAGTATATCAATGTACAGATGAAGATATCCAAAATTAGTATAAGTATGATTAGGTGTGCCATGAAATCAATAAGTAAATTTTTTATTAGATGTTCAAAGTCAGATATCTATAATAGAATTAGAACCTAAGGCTTGGTGTTGCTGATGTCACCCAATGACCATCAACTCTATGGATCTCAAAATAAGACTTATTTTTTATCATGATGGTAGAGTAGAAAGTTTATTCAAAGGTAGTATACCATCACCACTAGGATGATAAATTAGAATAGGATCATGTCTATCTTTGGCTACATCATGAGATGAGCTCATAATGGGTTGGGGTAGTGTAGCTACCATTAATGGAGGAAATAATATGTAAGGATCCTGATATCTAGAGAACCTATAAGGTCATGTCATAGCATTGTACATAATCATACTCTAAAGAGGATCAATACTAATTATAGGAATGTGTGTGTGTGTGTGTGTGTGTGTGTGTGTGTGTGTGTGTTCCATCTCAGACTTGTAAACATCAAAATAAAAACTAATATCAATAACTATAAAAGAATAATAAATTATATGAAAATAACTAAGATAATGATGTAAAGAAGTATAATATCTAAGTATCTCTAAATTTTGAGCTTGAATAAAGCTAGCTAAAAAGGGTCATCTGAGAATCACCCATCATCATAATAATGAGTATGAATATAAATGGTACATGGATTGATGGTTTTATCAATCGAAGAGGTATGATGGATAGAGTTTTTAGTTTTTGTTAGATTGACCAAAATCTCATCTAATGGTTTTTTATAAGATTGAGTTTATAGAGAAGAATAAATTGAGTGATTATGTTAGGGGAGAGATCAAAAGTTTTGAAACTAATCTCATTTGGTTCACCATCATTTTAATCTATAATATTAGGGGTATATTTTTATCAATTTATGATGACCATTATATCCTCTAGTAGAATTGATGGGACAATTAAAATTTTGTGATTTGAAAAATGGGATACTAGCTAAAGGTTTGAGTGTAGGTTTTTTTAAAACACCTATTTTTTGGAATTACTAGCTAAAGGTTTGAGTGTAGGTATCTCCTTGAATCTTGTATTAAAAACCATTATAAAGAAACTTAATGTATGAACTAAAATTTAGATTTGCAAAGAAAGTAAACTTATCCTAATCTAAGATAAAATTAAACTAAGCTAGAGAAAAATAATAATCAAAACTTCACACTTTGAATACAATATTTCTCCATTACAATGTATATCTAATTTTCTCCTTCAATTATGTGTTGCTCACTCCTCCAATGAAAAGAGAGAATGGGTAGTGTTTTGGTACAAAAAAGGAGACTTTAATTTAATATAATTCACTTTGATTCACTTGAGTGTAAGAGCTCTAGATTTCTTGATTGTGGTTTCAAAATTTTTGATGATTGAAAATGGAGATTTTCAAGCTATTTATAGATGCTTGAAAAAGGATCCAATGGTAGAGGATCATTTGGACTTTTTCAATCTCTAAATTATCAATGGTGGAGGATGAGTCCTCACCCATGAAGATGGAGACCTTTTCAACCTAGTTGATAAAAGAGTGGGGTTGGTTAGATGACTCAACAAGACTATGTCAATTTTCCTAACAACTTAGGGGATGATTCATAATAGGTGGAGAACTTTGTGAATTTGGTTGGTATGAGGGAGAAAAAGGTGGGACATGTTTAAATAGGTGAAAAATCTAGATTTTATTATTTAAAATAAGGGATTAAAGGTGCACAATTGACTTATTCAATATGTTGAATTTTTCAATTATTTGAATTTATGAGGAAATGTTATTTATTAAAATAAGAATAATTATTAATAGATTTAGGTACATTTTGACAATAAATGAAATCCAGGTGTCTACATTTTCTCCTCTTTGAAATAGTGTTATGAATTAATACTATTTTGAAGAATAGAATAAGTAGAGTGTTGATGATAGAAAAGGAAAAATTTACCCCAAATCGATGAAAATGAGTGTGATGATTCCCCCTCGAGGGATTGTCCAAGAAATGGACAAACTCTTGAAAGTGATGAAAAGAGGAAATTATTAAAATGATGATGCAAAAAAATTATAAATAAATATTTCTCATAATCAATGTAAAATTTTGAAGATGTTGGTGGCACAAAATGTTTACCCCTAGTTAATGAAAACTAGAGTATATATTTTGAAAACAATAATATTTAACCATTTAAAGATTACATGCTTATTGTTGTTTGCTAATGACTCAGGGGCCAATTAAGAAGATGTGGGAATGATATATTCTAGCATTAATGAATTTTGGATCCATAAATATAAAAAAATTATTGATTTTTCAAATGATTTGTGGGTTTTACACTGATAAATGATTACAAGAATTTGAAAATATTCTATAAATAAATTGATTTAATGTTACTTTAATGGATTTTAGATTAATGAAAAAATAGGTTGGATGGGGGGTAATAGTTTAGAGGATATAAAAAATATAAATAGGAGATTTGGTGGTTTGTAAAATCATTTGTGAATGCTAATCTTCAAGGTTTGGAACTAAAAAATTATTGAGTGAGACTTTTGATTTGAGCTTGGTGAGGAAAAATGGACTGTATTTTACACCATGAGCACCGAGTAGAGAGAATGAGACATTTCTAGAGATTTGAAAGGAGTGGTATTCTAGTAATTCAATCATTTTATAATTTTTTTGTTATTTATGGGTATTTTTTAGGCTTTGAAAGTGAAGAAAACAAAATCACTATTCTAGAAATGATGATTTCAGCATCGATTTCAGTGATTCCACTAGGGTAAATAGTGATTTCTTTACAAATTGAGGTAAAATCATCAAATTGGATAACATTTTTATTTTAGAGAAATTGAAAATTTTATCATTATGGGTGGTGGAAAAATCAATTAATAGGGAAGCAAAATCATTAATGTGCATTGTAATTTTTTGAAGTTAGTAGCAATTTTGTAAGTAGTGATTTTACAAAAGTTAGGAGCGAATTCGCATAAGGTAGAAGTAATTTTGTTATGATTTTTGAAATTTTATAATTTTTTTGAAATAAAATGAATATGTTATGAAATTATTTAATTAATTTATGGATAAATATTTATATGGTAAAAATGCTTATGAAAAACTTGTAAAATTGCTAATGATTTTGATTTCTTGCAAAGTATTGCCATTGATGGTGACAAGGGAGCATAGATCAAAATATATGGTCCACATGGATAGCTTCATAGAGTAAAATTTTGGTATTATAGAGGTGAATAAGTTATTGTGTAGATGCTAGAGGTTTGAGCTGATAGAGACTTATTGATCATATTAGTAGAGAGGTGGCATAATGAGATGAGAACATTTCACTTGCTAACTGGTGAGATGATAATCGCACTCGAGGATGTATATCAAATTTTGGGGATCCTTATATGAGGTATAATAGTATACTAGGGATAGGTTCCATAAGATGTGACACTGTAATATATTTTTTGTGACGGCTTGATCCCAATTTTTTAAAGGTGGGATAGATGTAAAATATTATAGAGATTTAGAGATGGACTCTCTAACTATTGTAATTATGGTTGTTGTTAGTGGCATGTTACTTCCTAACAAGAGTGAGAGACTATGTGTTATTATATAATTAGATGTTATTAGTTATATGATGGAGATGGGAGAGAGATTCACATGGGGTCCATGCATTTTACACATCTATACCATGATTTACATCACTTTATGTATTCAAGCTAGGTAGTGATAGGGTCTTCTACACTATTACAGGTTTGGTGTTGGAAGTACATTTTAATTAATAGGCTAGTTAATAATTTGATCATATATTATGAGGATGATCCTTTATCATAATCATGGAATGTGACCATCAAGACACATGGACCACACTTGTGTGACCTAGAGTTCTATAGGAGATCAGTTGATGAGCTAGGTGATGACCAAATCACCTAGAGATCATATAAAGAGATTATATGGCCTTGGCCTCATGAGTAAATTCATATGGAATATGTGATGTACCCTTACTACATAATTTAGATACATATATACATTATAAAGTGATATCACCTAGATATGGTGATGAGATAGTTTGGTGTGATGTAGCATATACCAGCTAGGCCACATATATTTGCTCAGATACTATGGGAGGGACCATAGTTGGGAACGATGATTGATAATACTACATATAGGGTTAATTTTAAGATAATATATCATAAATACCCTTATTTTTACTTAGTCTAATCATATTTTTATCATTGGTGAATATTAAAATTTCAAAAAATAAAAATTCACATTCTTAAGTTTTCCATACAACTACCCATCTACAAAGTTAAAACATATAGGTTGTGGTATATATTTTAAAAGTGTATAAAAAAATTCCTAAACCTTAATATTATTATATATTTTTATTCTTCTCGAAGAGATATATGAATTCAAAAAAAAAGTCTCAAAATGAGTATGTATGAAAAGGTTATGGCCTATGAATGTTGGTGCTTAGTTGCATCACATCATGCTACCAACCAAAAGTATTTTTCCTCCCCAAAGCATACTACCACTTAGAAGAATAAAAAATTTGTATTCATCTTGAAAATCTATACAATTTTTTAAAAAATCACCTTAAACAGAGTTCATATCTAAAAGTTATGGCATCTAAAAGTTGGTGTTTAGTTGCATTGCATCATGCTACCCCCTGGCATCATGCTACCACCTGATAGCATGTTTCCACATAAAAGAATTTTTTAAACTATAATAATGAAAAAAATTGTATTCCTATTGAATATATATACAATTTGAAAAAAAAACATCAAATAGAGTTTGTATGTAAAAGTTATGGCCTATATAAATTGGTGATCAATTGTATCACATCAAGCTACCACCTGGTAGCATGTTGCCTATCGATAGCATGTTTTCACCTAAAATAATGAAAAAATTTGGATTATTTTCAAATATATATATATATATAAAATCTAAAAATAAAGTCCTCAAACTGAGTTCGTATGCAAAAGTTGTGGCCTTTATAATTTATTCAGTTGTATCATAGCATGCTGCCAAGCGATAACATGTTACTGAGCAATAACATGTTGTGAAGTGGTAGCATGATATTGAGTGATAGAATGTTGTAGATTGATATCATGTTTTCATGTGATATCATTATATCAAGTGACAATAACATGATGTTATCAGGTAGTAGCACCATGATGCAGTCAGTCAGCACTAAATGCCAACTTTTTGAGATTGTAACTTTTGTATATGAACTTAGATTAAGATATATTTTTTAATTTAATATATATTCAATATGAATTTAAATATGAAAAATTATTAAGTTTTAGTAAATTTTTTTAAACCTTTTTCATTTATCCCACAACCTATATATTGGGTGACCTCAATATTTAACATGGCAATGAGGTAAAGAATGAGACTTGGATGGTAACCACTATGAACATATGTACTCTGTGTGTGTGTGTGTGTGTGTGTGTGTGTGTGTGTGTGTGTGTGTGTGTGTGTGTGTGTGTGTGTGTGTGTGTGTGTGTGTTGTGTGTGTGTGTAAGGAAAATCCAAAAATTATTGGTGATCTGACCCATAAAAAATTTACATCCCAAAATTTAAGGTGAAATGGGTCCTATGTACTACTAAAAAATTGCCAAATACAATTTCTTAAAAAGTGTATATTCATTAATTAATGAATATTTGGCACTAAAATTTACCCTAGATATTACCGACCATAGCTAGAGACACTTATAGAC